>QVNW01000873.1:0-28859 GCA_014825475.1 Pseudomyrmex flavicornis | reverse complement strand
TATTATTAATATTATTATTATTATTATTATTATTATTATTATTATTATTATTATTATTATATTCTATTATTATTTGTTGACTACCGTACATACTTCTATTTTACATTGTGGTTAATATCTGTTCACGTTTTTTGTGTCTATATTTTTTTACTTCTTTACATTTTTCGTTTTTTTTTTTTTTTTTATGTATTACTTCCATTTATTAACTCGCTTTTTGTCGTAATATTATTAGAGTTAGATTAAAGACATAATGTTTGTGATATTAAGAAAAAATACAAGACAATTAAGTGTATGATTTATTGTTAGGATTTAAAGAACTAAAGACGCTCGCGTTTAAAGTATTCTTTGCGGTGTCGAGAGAAATCGTGTTGCGTAAAAATACGAATGCTTTGTTCTTTTTGTCCTTAATACGAAATATACCGAAGTTGAAAATCTCTTCGTGGTTTGCTTAGAAAGGATAGCGATGATTTAACCGGTCTCAATCGAATCATTGTTGTGTCAGCAAAAGTAAAATCCTCTCGAATGGATGTGCAAAGATAAAACTCTTGAATCTTATAGGATGTATTCCCCCCTCTTTCCCCACACACATACGCGCGCGCGCGCGCGCGTATATATTTATATTATACACATATATTTCTATATTTTTATATATATTGTCATATTTACGACACAAAAACAAGATCTGATTTATATAATCTCATTATATTAAAATTGATGGGGAAATAAAGGCTATATTTTTCAAGATCTAAGAATATAAGTTTGCGGAGATTTATTGTACATTATATTTTTGTATGCTCAAAGAAATAGATCAAAGATAATATACATACAATATTTAAATATTCTTCTTTATACAGTTTCTTTAAAAGGTTATCTTGGAAAGTTAATTTGGCAAAAAAGAAAATAATTTATATTTTTTCAAAATTAGAAATAGTTCAATTTTTGTTTATTATTATAAAAAAAATAAATGTAATAAATTAAATCGAAAAACCAAACTTTTCTGCAACAATCGCGAAGCAGAAATACTTAAATAAGATATCAGTTTAGAATATAGCATTTACGTGAACGAGTTAAGAACTTATTTCTCACTATAAAAGATAAAGATTGGACCGGTTAAAGATTTAAGGGAGAAGAGACACAATCCCGTCCAACTTTCCTACTCTCCTACCTATTCTCCAAGTATCTCTGTATTTCTTATCACGTCAAAAAAGAGAACTAACTAAAAAATTGATAAAAGTCGTATAGTTACAAACGACGCAGTGTAAATTGGGCTATCGCATTTGAAGGTGTAAGACTGATTTGCTGATGTACTAAGTAAACAATATTGAAATGTTGTCCGTTTAAAGTCAGTCGGAACTTAGCCGATACGGGATAACCAAAAATCACTGCTCGAGAAGATATTATACTCTATTTAAAAAAAGTCACGTTTTTTTATAACAAACTAAACTATCGATATAAAAATCTATTCGTCAAGCTGACAATTATAAATTAGCAATCTGGAAAAAGCTTATTTCTTTCTGTGATATTTGGCTAAATCCCGCAGAACATCTCGTACTATTGTAATCAGCAATTATTTGTTAATAACAAACGACGTCGCAAAAGTCGAGAAATTGTATTGCAGAGCGATAGAAAGCAATACTCGCGGCCTCGTTTAATTGTAATTAGTTGATGATTAACAATGCGTAGTTGAATTGCGAGTGCGTTTTACGTAAACGATTAATCTTAAACAGTATAAAAGCACTTTTTTACGTAAAAATATAAAAAAAAATCGATATGAATGTGTATTACATTATATATTGTCAAATATGATCTAATTTTTTTATATTCTATTGCAAATATATATATATATATCGTATATAATATATGTAATAATATATTTTATAAGAAATTGTAAATTACTGTGCGAAATAAAATAGCTGAGTGAGCTATTAAAAAGGAAACTGGAAAAACCATGAACTTTGTGATTATTTTATTTACATTCAATTTTACAATATCATATGTAGCGTGCGCGCGCGTGTGTGTACATGTACATATACACATGCGCACACACGCACACACATGTGTATATATATGTATGTATAATTCACCAAAAAATGTGAAATGTCATAAAGCGTTTGCCAGTCTTTGTTTATGACGTGTTGAGAATTAAATATAAATTAAATAAAATTTTTGTGCTTTCTATAAAATCATAATGAATACAATAATGTCGAATGTGATAATGGCGATGATATCCATATGTTAATCACATTTTTATAGTGTATGTAAGAAGTTTATTAAACGTGTTATATACACAAAAATTTATTCCAGGTTTTGTATAGCATTATCCCTATAGATAAAACAATGTATGAGAACAGTACAAGTGTTGTCCCTAAACCGAAACAAAAAATTAAAATTTATTACAAAACATATATATACATATATATGTCGTGTATAAAATAAAGTATTATATCTAAGATGTCTCAGAGTATCAACTACATATATCTCAAAACGTATCTTTGATGATATTTACGCGGAACACATTGTAGAATTGAAAAAAAAAAGTCCAAACGATAACACAATATTTCAGTTACCGATAAATTGTAACAAAAGTTGTTTTTTGCATGTGTAACAGAAAGCGGATTTGACAGTTTATGTTATCTCTCTACTATTGGTTATTGTTTGTAGCAATTATTTGTTCATACACAACGAACGTCAACAAAATTAATTCATGAAAGATGACAACATGCGGCGTTACATACGTATGCCGAAAATTGTAATTTGTGTTACACAGGCCATACTTTTGTCGCTTCCACTTACGAAGAACTTGGTTTTACAAATCATCAAATAAAATTTTTCTGATCTCACAAACGGAAAACAGAACGTCGGAGATAAGAAAAAACAATACTTGTAAAATGCTGCAGCAACAATATTTACGCGACGCTCGCTGTGCTTTTGATATTTTTGTATCTCCTTGCGCGATATGAAAGTTCAATTACGTAGTTTGCCCGTGCGATTAATATTACGGCTTTTCTGTACGTTATATAATGATCGTTTGCAAATGTATTTTCTGTATTAAGAACTGCTATGTGATGTTATTTCTAATTTGTAATATTTACGACATTTTATCTGCGTTCAAATAACGCAAATAATAAAAAGAGATGAGAGATATATATACCTATATATATATATATATATATATATATATATATATATATAAAGAGAGTATAATGCTGTTCAATTCCTCATTCCCTGATAATTCTTTCTTTTGCATCCTGAACATTCTCTCAGAGATTTTGTGCAATCTCTAAAACAAGACGTAACATAAAATTATAAATAAATAATAAATAATTTTTCAATTTTTTTCTTGGGATCAGATATAAAAACAAAATTCTAGATAAATGGTTTTTCACGATTGAAAACTAATCAATGAAATCACTCGAATGTGACATCCAGATTATTCCGATGATTAATCTGTTGTAATTATTATTCGTCAGACAAAAGAACTTTTATTATTAAAAAATAACATTGGCGTTTAATGAAATACACGGTACGTACAACGCGGTAGCATAAATACGTCGCGCGATATAACAAAGGAATTGTTGCGAACGAAAAAATATTTTCAATAACGATGCTTATAGAAAATCAAAATAAAATACGTATACACGTGAAATGAATAAGCAGTCGAACAAAGACAAATTGACGCAATCAATAAATTTGATGTTAAGTTTGATAGTAAAAACATATTTGCACACAATATCTCTTCCGTCTGTAAACATTCGATGAATATTCTAATTATGTTACGAGCGCGATATAAAAATAGCTGTAAGTAACAAAAATGCGAAGAGCGTAGCGCTGAGCCTGAAGCGCTAGTGTGTGTGTACGTGTGCGCGTGCGCGTAGTTGTATTGTTTCAACTAGTTCCCGCAATTATCGCGGTGTATAGAACTGGATAGGAGAAACCAGTTTTGCTCGCGTGCGCTCACCCAGCATAACCTGTTTTCCATCTCGAAAACTCGTACTATATATTGGTGCTGTTCCTCGAGCTCCCATGAAAAATTCTATATCGCATAAACCGGCTCACAAGAATTGCGCAAACTGTGCCAAGATCCTCGCGTGCACTGATTTCAATATTCAGCACACCATTCTACGTAATTGTTCTTTTTATATCGTCAACCGATTGTTTTATCTAATTTACTTTTGTAAAGTAACAGCCTGCATGTTGTATGTTATATATTTTCTCTTTCTTATGTGGCGCGAATATAGTTGTTATAAATAATCTTAATCTCTCTCTTTTGTTATAAATAATCTTAATATTCAATGATCTAAAATTAAATAAAAAAGCATCTTCGAGCGGAAACTCCGTCATATCCGTTTCTAATTTAGTGACAAAAGAGTTTTCTGGCTCACATTCACGGAGACGATCAAACTCACGTGTGGACATGCTTTCTGTATGTGTCTGTTTCTTCCTAAAGTCTAGGATATATATCAATAACATGCAGGTACTTACTTTGAGGCGTGCGCGATAACGGGTTGGCAACTGGGTGACTTGTGCGACTCAGCTGATGGCCAATATATAACCGTATACATACGGCGCACATCACATCGACATTCAGCGACACATGCTAGTTCGCATGAACATACGCATGTACAATATGTACATATGTATGCACATGTACGTACGCACACCCGCCTACGGTTTCCTCATTACTGATGAAAGCCAAGACTAGTGTAGACAGTCTATCGCTGTGCAAACGAAATATTAATATTTACCGCTTCAATAATTCTGTTTCAACGATTTGGCATTTGTGCACGCATCGTGTTTAGAGACAAAAAATACACATATATAATAAGCAACTTCCGTGGTATTCTGACAGAAGTCCAGATAGCTATAGTCTAGATCAGTTTCAGAAAATAACCATACGTTATTATTTACTCTTGCTATTTATTAAAGTGAATGACAACTCTGAGGCGAATGACCAGTATCGTCGAGTACTATAATTGCTGCGATAACTAACAAATAAGTCGACTTCTCGATTCAGAGCGCTAAATTCGACTGTCTACCTTCAAATTCACATAAATTTGATTGTTAATTACCTGTGACATTTGTCATTGTTTATCAACATATCGGTTGATCACGTATAAATCTTTACCGTTAAAGTTTAGCATGAATTTCTCACACCTTTATTATATACAACGTGATTCGTGACTCGTGCAAGCATCAAATCGGAATGCATCTCTTTTGCCTTTTTTGAAGTTGTTTACGTAATAAATGGGTGCGATCTTTACCTATAATCTGTAAACAGCTGTACTATTTTTATCTTGGCAAAGGCGTATTATGTACAAAAATTTGCTTACTGCTGGGCGGTCAAGCCAACCAATTTGACGAATTATTCTTGGCCGGTAAGATAAGAGTCTTTCGTACAATCGATTAACGTGTTATATAGATAAACATGTTACATGTGCAGGAATGTACACAGTCAAGAATTTACAGGAAATATCCTGTCAACACAACAAAAACATGTTTGCGCGACAGTGAAAATTTGCTCGTAGTTGTAAGCATCTGTAATCTCATCTTATAAGCAAGATTGAAAGTTATTTTACAGCGCGGCGAAAAAACTGTCAAAAGCGATGAAACATCTATATATATATTTGATATACGTATATACATACGAGCGATTATTTACTGTAGCATTTTTAAAATGGGAAGACGATTTTAATTCGGCTTTTGGAGAAGAGACGTACTACCGTGTTACGTGCAAAAGAAGAACGTAAAGAACAAAGAAAGCATTTCTTACATAGGAATACAGTGGCGAGGAAATATTAGAGGCGAAGAGGAAGAGACGAAGAGGAGGAAAACAGGAAAGATTGCTTGAACGAAGATACCGCGGCACAAAGACATGTCTTTTGCTACCTCGCTGAGCGCACAATATCGGCGTCTTTCTTTCTCACTCGGTTTGGTCGACCCGCTATTTTCGCACACTTCGAGATGAAGTGGAACGAGCTGACGGGAAGAAACCGAGGGGAGGGGAGAAGAAGAGAGAGAGAGAAGGAGAGGTACTGTGGGAAAAAAAGAAAATCCGGATAGAGACCAGAAGAGAAGGAAGGAAGGGTAAAAGAGAAAAAAAACCAATTTGGAGCAGCTCCGGGAGAACTAAAGGAACGAGAAACGACGGCAAAATAAAAAAGCATGACAAAAGAGAGAAATTGAAGAGAGCGAAGAGAGAGGACAAAAAGCAGAGAAGTAGTAGCAAAGAAAAAAAAGAATCACGAAGAAGCAGAACGGTAGTTGTTAAGACGATTCTGCTAAACTGATATTGATCAAACGGCGAGTAAGTCAAAGAACGAATCTTGGCTTCTATCAAATTGTCTTTATATCTTTATATTAGCTAACAGATCGTTATTCGATCAGAGAAAATTTGTTGCAAAAAAATATCTACTACGACTAGGGCTCAAATCTGGATCATTCTACATGCTGAGCAGAACGCGTTTTCTATTAGAGTTCGTTCACACGCGACGCTTAACGCTGCGTTAGCAAAACTCGCGATCCGTTCTGCACATGAGACGTTTGATAAGAGTGCGGTCATACACACCGAAAAATCGGGACAGAAAAGATTTATGGTGAATAATCACCCAATCGCAAATAAACGAACTATTAAGTTCTAATTTTTTATGCTCTTTAGATCAGACGATATATAATTTTACGGAAAAGAATTACTCTGATTAGTTATCTCCTTACTCTAACTCGTTTTCCGCATTTTTGGAACAATAGATTATAGTGGGGAGACAACTAATCAGAATAATTTTGTTCCGTAAAATTATGTTCAAAGTGTACGAAAGAATATCGAAAATCGAAACAGAATAACTTGTTTTATTTGCACTTAATTGACATTCTATTATACTTCCCGTTTTATCGGAAAATCTATCATTATATATATTTATTTTTAATTCAAAATGTAAAAGTTTTGTGTGTTTTATGCAAAATCTCAATTTAAACCTGTTTATTTCAACGTGAGCTGATAACTTCTCAAGCTTGCATTCTTAAAGCACCGTCTAATCTGATCGTCTCTCCATTCAATAGCGGGTTTTCTACGATCTGCTGCACCAACATGGCATACTCATCGGGATTTCCTAGCCTCTGAGGAAACGGAATACTTTTCTGCAGAAAAGTACGTACTTTATCGGGTAACTCCATTAATAATGGAGTGTTAAAAAGTCCTGGAGCAATTGTTACGATACGAATTCCGTCTTTAGAAAGATCACGAGCAATCGGTAAAGTCATCCCTACATAACACACATAAGAAAAAAATACATAAAAAATATACATAAAACCATTTTGTCTCCTACACACAAAACATACATTTACGATCAATTAATACATATACCATATATACGATTTTACAGAATTATAATGTATATAAATAAACAATAAGGAAATTTACCCACGATTGCTGCTTTCGAAGCAGAGTAAGCAGCCTGACCAATTTGACCATCAAAAGCTGCCACACTAGCAGTGTTAATAATTACGCCTCTCTGACCGTCTTGATTAGGACTATTTTCAATCATCAGTCCTGCGGATAGACGAATAGTGTTGAAAGTGCCCACAGTATTAACTTGAAGAATTTTAGCAAAGTCTTCTAGTTTGTGAGAAAGCTTTTTGTTGCTGTTATATGTTTTATTTGCTATAGCAATGCCTGCAGCATTAACAAGGACATCGAGCTTGCCAAATTTTTGTTTTGTTAGATCAAGAGCAGCTTGTACATCAGCTTCTGAAGTTACCTTGAAAGATAAGATAAGCAAGTTATAAAATTGACAGATCATACATATATTCAGATAATAAATGTGATAATAGTACATAGAAATGAAAAATAAAAAACTTTTATATTACAAAGTTGTAATTAATGTACAACATGTGTGTGTGTGTGTGTATGTGTGTGTGTGTGAAAAACAATAAATGAAAGGTATTGCACAGCAATAAATGATAAAATATACAGGCCAAAAAGATCAAATTATTATTAAATAAGATCATATTATTAACAAATAAGAATGTGTATCAGATATTAAAAAAAAATTATTTACAGTTCTTAAGTTAATTATAGAAATAGGTTCTTATAGAAACCTTTTTTGATAACTTTTTAATAACTATTAGTTTTCATCACACTACAAGTCACAGTACTTGACAAAATTCAATGTTAATGCAGTTTGTTATTGTTTGTGAGTAGTCTATTTTTCTAAATGTATTGCAAATGTATATGTCAGCAACAAAAAATAATCACAAAGCATTTACTAGGAACTTGATTTGCTGAAAATTGAAATCTTGTAGATTTATAATTAAAAATATTCTTACTTTTTAGTGAAATATGTATATTTTAAATATATTGCATTTTGTTAGTGTCGTGAGCAGATATATATCCACTCAGCAAAAATTGTAATAATAATTAGAGTTCATAAGATTAGATGCAGTCAAAAAATAAAAAATTATAAATTGTTAGTAGGTTAAGATCAAATAGAAAGTGGCCACAGTTTTGGCCACATTTTTAAATAAGCATCAACTATACAGAGCGCTTTTAGCTGTGTTACACTTTATATTTTAGGATTAAGTAAGAATGTTATATTTGATAGTATACAATGTTATATAAAAAATAAAAAATAAATATAAATTAAGAGAAAATATAGCTTTTACAACAGAAAAATATAACACAACACAATATATAAGAACTATAAAATGTACACACATCTACAGATGCAAATATTGCATTGGCCTCTCCTAGCTCATTGGCTAAAGCTTTTCCTTTGGATACCTGTAAATCAGCAATAACTACTTTTGCACCTTGCTTAACAAATCTTTCTACAGTACCACGACCTAATCCAGAGGCACCACCAGTCACAAAAGCTGTAATGCCCTGTAAAAAGATACTCTTTGTACTAGCTTTTATTTCAAATATCACAAATTCACTAAATCTTAAATTTAAATATTATAATGAGAACATTAAGAAAAACAGATAACCATGTAATGGCAATGTTTTAATTGCTTACTTTTGTCCATCATTCCTTAATATATGTTATATACATATATGTAAATATATGTACATATATGTGTAAATATGTAAATATATGTACATATATAAATGTACATATGTAAATATATAAATGTACATATGTAAATATATGTACACTGCAATTATAAAATAAACAATTATTCCGAATCGTGATTTCACGACGGATCACGATAAAATTGTGCTCATTCGACGCGTTTTGAAACAAAATGAAAGAATATAGCTGAAAAAAATGTGCGTCTCGTCCATGAAGCGAGTTATTAAGCGTTGAAATTGACTATTTAGGTTAGGAAATCTGTTTTTTTTGTCAGATTATAGCGACGTCAATATGCGCTGTGGTAACATGCGCGTATGTTAGAAAAATATAATTTGCGCAAAAATACCGCTGCACATTTGAAATACAATATTATATATAAAATGTAAACTTGTGTTTTAATAAACGTTTAACAGAGCTTATAAATGTCAGTTTCATGTTTTCAAAATTTTACAGAAAACGAAATTCTACATTGGCAAACTTTCATATATTATATATTTTCTGTCACCTTGATACTTCGCATACTTTCAAGTTTTGTTATTCTTGTTTAAACGAGAGATTACAGAAAAACGAAGAAAAGCAACGCTTTTTAAATTCGCCTCATAGATAAGAGGTTTTTCGGCCAGTCTTCCATTTTTAAGTAAAACAAATCAAATGAGCATAATCTTATCGCGATCTGTCTTGAGGCCATGTTTCTGAATAATTATTATAAAATGTACAAATACAATTTATATTTCTCCATATAATATAATAAACATACATACCTTCAACATCTTTAAATTTATTCCAAAAAAAGTTCGATAAAAGAGAATATTTGCAACACTTGGCGCTCGCAATAATAAATGTTGCTCTGAGACTCCAATTGTTTCTACCAACGTTCTGAGAATGAACTTAAAGAAAACAAGATGACTGACAATTACTCATCTAATCTATGGACTTTGTACACCCGCGATATTTTACACCCTCGACCAGAGTTTGATTTGGTTCGGTGCAGTTACTTTCCAGTAAGACACTGTGTAACAAAGTGTCCACTAGTATGAGTGAAACATACTGATGCTCTTTCTCACACTAATATAGACACTGTAGATGCGTTTCAATATTCACTGCCTCTGTACTAAAATTCTATACTTCACGTCACATGTGCTATAGATTTTCAGTATTGACAGTGAATATCGGAACGCAGCGAGAGCTTTCTTTAAGCGCTGCACGTTTATGAGCAAAGCCCATACTACGTGCAGATAACACTACTACACACGAGTAAAATGTAAATGTATACATAATAACATATATAGATTATTCTGGTAAAAATGGGTTTTACCAATATGGTTTTTCGAATTCTATTTAAACTCTTTATACTGTATTTTATATATTTTACTGTAAAGTCTATTATTTTACATTAAAAAAATATAAGTTTGTACATCCAGCACTTGGTCTAACAGATTTACTTATTATTAAAATATTAGATAGATAAATGTATATAGCAACTAGTAATTTGGATTTCCTGTTTTGGTAAATGTGGATCTCAGGTTTGTCTATAAAAATTTAAAACTAAAAAGTGAGGCTATTATCTCCTACAAATTCTCCTGCATTTAATAAGTTGAAAGACAAAAAAAAAAAAAGAAAAAAAAAATATATATAACTAGATGAAAAATTACTTTTTATATATTGTACACAACAATATTATGTTCACGATAAAAGTAAATTTACAATCACTGAGTCAAGTTGCCTTTTTTTTTAGCAAATAGAGCTTTCACATGCGATGGCAACATACAGTCAAGATCATGAAGATTGGACATAAATTTTAAATTCAATAATCTCACTAATCCACTTTGATAACCGACTATAAGCCACAAGTAACTCCATGCATTTGGATTCCAAGCTACCTAAAAATTAATATTTATTTTAATTTGAAAACGGCCGTAGTAGAATTCAAAATAATTAAAATAGATCTTCTCAGCCTTTATAGGACTACAGTTAGAAGTAGTTAGATTAATATTTTAGTAATATAGTGGAACGTTTCGACCATTTATTAGTTTTTGATCATAACAGTCAAAACGCAAATGCGAGATGTTTATGCCTTGTCCGTTGCCGCGTGTGATCTGTGTGAGAGAATTCAACGACTGCGTGTTTAATTAACCAATTTTTCACAAAACTGATGCACAAATTGATCTAACAACGATATGTTGTCTGTGCTTACTCGGTGTGACTTCTCTCATATGTTGACAATCGGTAACGTCTTTTGATGTTTCTTCTTCTTAAAGTGTGGCTGAAGATGATCAAAAACTAATAAATGGTCGAAACGTTCCACTATATTACTAAAATATTAATTTAACTATTTCTAACTGTAGTCCTAAAGGCTGAGATCTATTTTAATTATTTTGTTGAATATTTATTTTACTTTATGTTTTATTTTTAATTGTCTCTATATATAGAGAAGCAGAAAAATTATATATAGTCTGTGACAAATAATTTTTACTGTACTATTTTGTGAGTAAAAAATTTGAAAAAAGATTATTGACTCACCTCGTTTGCAGAAGTAAACGGATATTGTTCGATATTGATTATCAAATTCTCATTTTCATTCCGCTTACCTTTATTTTCTTTCACATCCTGGATGATAAAAATATGATTATGTAATAATAATATTATATTATAATATATATTATAATTATATTATAATATATTATAATATATTATAATATATTATAATATATAATATTTATATTATAATATATTATAATATTATATTTTATTAATATTATTAATATTATATTTTTATACAGTAAAACTCGAATGTAAAATATAAAAATGAAAAAAAAATAAAAATAAAAATATAATGTTAATTATTCATTAATCAATTTTAATTTTAAGTTATGTCTATATATAATTCAAAAAAAGTATCAAAACTTACCACAAAATCATTGTAAAAAACTATGCCAAATCGATTTTTGCATTCATTATAAGTTTCTGGCATATAATGATAATCTCTTAAATTCTTTTTATCGCCTTTATTTTCTTTATTGCCTCTTTTTTCTTGATGTTGTTCTGAGAAATCTATTATTTTGATAAAAGAGGTTGACTAAAAACAGGATTATTGTGTTACATAAAGATAATATAAAAACAAATTAATTAAAAAAAAATGTTTTAAGACTTAAACATAAAACAATGTAAGAAATAACATCTTTCACCTGTCTTTTTGTAGGAAGCAATTTGTCTGTGTATAATAAATGATGAGGAAAGATACTTTGGATTTCTCCAGCTAATGTACCATGTGCAATGCTGTTAGCATAATCGTTAACAGTGATACTCTAAAAATTTAACTGTCATTAAGGTTTAAAAAAATTTACTTTTATTATTTATATAAAAAAATAAAATATTTGTTCTTACATAAGTTGGTCCATTGGCTGTCAAAATTGGACAGCATTTATATCTGTATTCTCTCAATGGTAAAACTTGAGAGAGTGTACATTTGTATCTAGAATAAAATCTTTGTGTTAAAAATATGATTCTTATTAGATATCATTAATTTTTGTAGCTATTATTAATTTTTTATAATATATGATAATGTGACAAACTTACCCTAATGCATCGTCAAAACTAAGAACTGCACACGGCCAGTTTGTCATCCACTTACCGTCTACTATTATACCTTTTTTTACACAATTTTGCGGTATGTTTGTATCTTCTAAGTCCCAAAATTTATATGTTCTATCTAAGCTGCCAGAAACTAAATATCGACTCCCGCCATATGGAACTAATGTTATCACTATACGATAAGATGAAATAATAATTTACATTTTTTTAATTTCTTTACTTATTACATGTATATGAATTTACTCACTACTAACTGCATTGTGATGAGCAAAAAAATGTTTGAATGCACTTAGAATTCTTGTATTATTCCGCACTTGAAGCGCCAAAAAAGAGGTAACTCTAAGATTCCATAATGCAATGTAGCCATTTGAAAAACCTGCTGCGATAATGCTAAACAATATTTGTTTTCATGTTATTTATATATAGAGTGCAATTAACTATTTAAAAACAAATTAATTGTTAAATGCGACTCTTACTTGTGTCCATGTTCCTTTGTCCACGATAGTTTAGTGCACTGCCAGTTTTGTTCTTTTTTCTCGTACATAACATGATTTACAACAAGTGTCATCACTGGGTCGCTTTTGTAAATTGGCCATCTTATAAATCGCATAAAAATATTATTAATAACACCAATACAATAATAAAAAATAAAAAATAGAACAAATACATCTGATAAACAAAATCGTTAAAATAAGACTTACGAAGTATATTCTGTTTTTTCAAATTTAAGTCCGTCTTCAAATGGTAAGGAGTAAATATTTACACATCCGTTTGAGCATGCGGCCGCAAGTAATCCCATTCGCCTAAGTGTATTTTCTTCCGCTTTGCAATTATCCAGTCCCATATCCTGATAGCATCCGGAAGGACACCATTCTAAGCACCAAACTGTACCGCTATTATGCGTGATGGCATAGGACAAAACAGGTGGTCTAGTTATATTATTAATTCTGAAATAAAAATATATGTTTATATATTTTACACACACACACACAATAATATAACTTTCAATATACTATTGCACAAATCAAAGAGAGATAGCTTGGCGAATTGATGCTGATGTAGTATATTGCTAATTCGGCCGAGATAATAGATTCAAATCTAGCCGCCTCACTTCTCGATGATTCAGAATCTCTTTTATCAAAAAATGTAGATTCTCGGGAAAAAGTACTAAGTACGATTTGACAAATATAATAGTATAAGAAATTGTAACCTTGTTTTCTCTTTAAGAACAACAATACACAGTAAAATTCCTGTTTTTTATATTGTCACGGTGATTCTTTCATTTCACTTATTTCTATCATGCTGTTACCCCACTACCGATTGTTACAGGCACTTTGCATGCGCAAGATTCTTGCCAAAAATTGAAGAAATACAAGGGAAACGTAAGAATAAAAAAATATATAGGTTTCATTGACATGAAAAATATAAGAATTTTACTATATTAGATGTTAGTTAAAATCGCACGTGTTTTACTTACTCATGATTTAAATTTCCAACATTCCATATTTGAATAATATTCGGTTGGGAATAACTTTTTCCTACGGCATATTCGCTTTGCATAGTTGGGTGTGTGCTGATTGCAACATATTGTGTTGGATTTTTAGTGTACATTGGCGATGGAATAGGTAACCATGCTAAAGCCCATATAGGACCACCAACAAAGAATGTTGGTACATCTGATGCAATGTATAAATTTGATTTACTTATTAAGTAAAAATATAAATAATTAAAATTTTTAATAATAGCAGTTTATTACATTTTTTTCAATAAACTGTTAGTTTTGCAATCTAGATAACAAAAGTTATAACGTACCGTCATAAATATCGCTCTCGAATCTACGAAGACGGTTCCACTTATCATTATCAAAATAGCTTGTATCTTTTGATGAATTATCGTTCACTTGTTTCATAGCCATTGAAATTTCCACTTTGGGAAAATATTTTGCGGCATCATTATTTGACAATAATGTAAAATTGTTTGGCATAAAACAATTAAATAACGTAAGCTCGTAATTATTTAGCTGGCTGTAGCAAATAAAAAACTTAAATTTTTATAGAGAGATTACATACATACGTACACAAATATACATTACACGCGCGCACGCGTAATCTATTTAAAGGAGACTTACAATTCAAGAGTCCAATATAAAGTTGCCTTAAAAAATTCAGTTGATTGTGGATTTTGTGCTAAGTCTTTATCTGAAACAGCTATTTTCTTGTATTTTGTTTCTAAAATTTCAGAAGGATGTGTTTTATATTATTAATTATCTTTGTCTAGTATTATAGCGAGAAAATAAATTTGTTATTTCTTATGTCTAATGTGACGCAGTTCGAGCGTCACTTCGTTGCGCGTGAACTTGGCACGAAGCACTATCGTGCCTCTTGATTTATTTACTTGACTTACTTGGTCTGTCAAAACGATATATTTTTTTTTTACTAAATTCATTTATGTTTTCATCCGACGAATTCTCTTCGTTTTCCTCATCTTCCTCACTTTCTTCATCGTTTTCATCAAAATCAGGATCTTTTTCAAAGTCTTCACTTGCATGAGCTTCTTTTAAATGAGTTTTGAGTTTGTTTTTAGAATTCGCGGTAAATGTGCAAAGTTTACACAAAAAACTCTGAAAAAGGAAGTTTTTTTCTTTAATGTGTGTGTGTGTGTGTGTGTGTGTGTGTGTGTGTGTGTGTGCGCGCGTGCGCGCGCGCGGTTAATTATTTATACATTTAATAGAAGTTAACTTTACTCTACCTCATGCGGAATAAAATTACATTTAAAAAAATGTTTCAAGATACTCTCAAGAAGAACACTTATAAGTACAACTTGTTTGTCTACAACATGCAATACCGTTTGAAGCCAAATCTTTCTTCCAAATAGCTTTCCAAATGCTCGGTATTCTTCTTTTAGTTTGCTGCTTCTGTATGTATACAGAACATTTATATGTACACACGCACGCACGCACGCACGCACGCACGCACGCACGCACGCACGCACATGCACACGCGCGCGCGCAATTATCCGTGTATTTATAAACTAAAATATAACTAATATTTACTATAAAAGAATTGCGTTTTATTTTTTTAAGTGGAAGTTCTTCATTTACATATTTGTTGAGCTCCATTATCTTCGGTACTGCTCTGTAATTAAAGCATTAAACATAGACAGGAAGATTAAAACATTTATTTTTCTGAGTTTTATGTGAAGCAGAACAATCAATAATTTCAGAAAAAATAATATTAAAGTAATTTAAATAATATTAAATAATATTTGTTAAAAATATTTGCTTTACCTTTCTGCAGCTTTCCGTTTAACTCTTTCTGTTTGTATACTTGGCATCTCTGTATGCATAGTTTCTTTATCTTTGTTCTTTTCTAAATGCTTATGATAACGTTCATGTATTTCCATGGAAGAAGGCATCATAACAGCTTGACAAATAGAACATGTCATCATTAATGCTTGCTTCTCCTATAATAAAAACAGCACACAAGAGTACATTTTTTTAAATAAATTAATAAAATATTACATACATATGTTAAAACAAATCTTAGTAATTTGTCCTGGTTATAATTTGTCTTAAACATACATACATACATATGAAGACAAGAAGAGAAAGAGATAAAGAGAAAGAGAGAGAGAAGAGAAACAATGTGTACGTATGCGAGTATAATTTGCATGTTGCTTATACTCACTGCTTCTGACTTTCCGCAAAATTGCATATGTGATATAAAGCCAACAACACTTCGTTTTGCAACTCCACACTTTTCACATATTAGATAAGAATGGGTACGTTGGTATGTCCTTTTCTTTTTCGTTTTAAGAGCAGAAGTTAACACTTTTTTCAACATTTTGTCGTTATTTTCAAAGTTCTGTATAAACAAGTTTACCATATATAAATATATATAGCTATGTTTCATAATGTTGTATATTATATCTTTAGAGTATTTACTTACTAATGGTTCTTCATTTTCACGCCAAGCCATATTATTATGGCGATATAAATTATGTGCAGACCACTGTCTTTTCTGTATTTGTTCTTGGCATTTCGCACAAGTTACTAATTCTATCTGTAAATCAAAATGTGTAAAGAAATCAAATAAATAAATAAATAAATTAATTAATTAATAGTGTAAAAATATTTTCAGTAATTACATATTTAATATAGTATCCTCAACGCGGATTTCAGTAAAATTGTGCATATTCAACGTGTTTTAACATAATACGAGACTAAAAAATGGTAATTATTCCGTTTAATTTAGCACAATCTTGATGAAATTATGCTTGTTTGATGTTTTTGTACAAAACGTAAGAATCTGAAAGATAAAAAGATAAAAGACGGACTCTCTGCTTAGGCAGAGGCAAATTACAGCGCAATTTCTATATTCTCACGATATCAAAACGGTATAGATCGGTATTCATGTTCAAATCTTCATCAACTAAGATCGTTTTAAGTTCATTTTCAGATAGTTTTATAGCCAATGAGAGAGTTTGTACGACATCTTAATCAGTTTAAGATGATCTATCCTCACTCCTCTCCTGTATTCTTTTATCACTCTTTGACAACAATCTTGCGCAAAATGATATCGCGCATGTAAAGACTGCGGTTCTGACATGTGTGATTAGCGAGTTTCTGTAACAGTTGATAGCGTCGTAATAGTACGACAGATATAAGATCAAGAGAATCGCTATTAGAGCAAGATTAAAAATAACTATGAAATAAGAGCACGAAATAGATGAAATAAAACACATACTGTGCGTGAAAATAAAAGGCTCAGTTCATTTCGTGAAATTATAGGAACTGTGCTGTAGTAGATAGGTATAATAAATAATATATTAGACAGCCAAAAGTGTGTTACATCTGTAATATCTTGTATATGCATTTATTATTTGCACTAAAAAAAAAACGAAGTTATTTGAGTATTGTTTGCGCTGTAGTCGCATGTACATGGTCATATAATCATAACGCGTTTCTGTGTCGCTATATTCTGAACAAATAACATTTCCTATCTTTCAAAGCAAGAAACTTTAACGCTTAATAACTCGCTTCACGAGCTAATTTAGCATTTTTTCTTTCAGATTCTTTTGTACAAAAATGCGTTAAATAAGCAATTTCAAGATTCCCGCTATGCATATCAAACTGAATAATTATCGCATTTTCTATTGCTACTTACATTCTTTTCAATATTCGAAGTATTTAAACTCGTCTTATTATTTTCAATACTTATTTCAAAGTTGGGTCTTGTATCTTCCAAATCTAATTTCTTATCTTCTGT
The DNA here is from genome assembly GCA_014825475.1 of Pseudomyrmex flavicornis. NCBI lineage: Eukaryota > Metazoa > Arthropoda > Insecta > Hymenoptera > Formicidae > Pseudomyrmex > Pseudomyrmex flavicornis. Next base: position 10,936 of record QVNW01000873.1, on the reverse strand, counting down.
TTCTCTTAATGTAAAAACATTTTTTTGTTTGGAAGAAGGAACATATTCCTTATCTAACGACCTTCGTAATATTCCTCTACCACGACCTCGTCTTCCACCTCGACCTCTACTACCAACTGGTCGACCACGCTTCTTGATACCAAATTTATCTTCAACATTACTGTCATCATTTACATCATCTAGTTCACTAGTAGCAATTGTGATTTTTCTAGTATACCTTTTGCTGCGTGTCATGTATTCGGTATTAACAGTGTTTTCCAAGATACTATTATTATTTATTATTATATTATGTGGTATATTTCTATTTGTAGAATCGTCTACTGTTTTTCTAGGTCTACCTCTTTTTTTTTTTGGTGCAGATAATTGTACTTGTTCTATATATTGTACTTCTGCAATATTTATTGTTTTTATTTTAGATGAACAAGTTCAAATATAGACAAAAAAAGATTTATTTCTCGTAAAACAAGTTTACGAACTACACAAAATATGTGCTCTTTCTTACCTTTATCAGAAATATTATCAGATATATTTTGTGCATTAGGACTAACAGTACATACTTTTGTAGTACACTCAGGTATTTTGTTATTCTCTTTAGGCATGATTGAACATTCACTTTTAAATGGTGTAAAAAATGCTTTATCTTGGTTGCTCATATTTGAAATAATTGTACTTTTAAAAATTCAAAACAAATGTTAAAGCAATCTTTTGTATTGCAACATATATGTTTGTCCTGAAAGAAAAAATAGATGAAAATAGAAAAAAGAAATTTATCTTTACACACAATATGTAACTACTACTATTGTATACTTATGCTTCTACATATATTATTAACTTTTAATAATTATTTTAACAACTCAAATATTAATAAATTTATGCTACAATTGTTAAATTTAGCTTCTTTCCTGGTCCTAATCATAAAATTATGCTTATGCAACATGTTTTAACGTGAAACTAACGAGTTTGGCAGAAAAACTTTGGTATTTTCTTCACAAAGCGAGTTATCAAGCGTTAAAGTGTCTTTATATATATATATATATATATATAAAACCTAAAAAATAAAAGAGGTAGACTATATATATATATATATATATATATATATATATATAGTCTTATTGATATGCCCAGTAATCGACTATGCGATTTTTATGAGCACCAAGTTAATTAAAGGCTCTGTTCCGTTATTACTGAAAAATCTATAGGAAATATGACATGTATCTATAGATTTTCCGTACTGCCAGTAAGGAACAGGGCTATTAACCGTTTTATCGATTTTTGCGAGCACCTTCCCTTCCTCTCCTGTCCTTCCTTTCCACTTGCACTTTTCTACACTATCCTGTTCACTCTAAAAAGGGCTAGTGTCACCCTATTTCAGGTTAGATTAGGATTAGGATTAGGATTAGGGATTAGGGGATTAGGTTAGATTAGGATTAGGTTAGGTTAGGAAATCAATACTGAATGTGTAACGACGTGAGCAGGCACTGTGGTATAATTTGTACAATTAATCTGTACGGGATGTTTTTCGTTCTGTTTCCTTGTATTTTTCCGCATATAAACAAAAATGTATAAATTTGAGAAGTATCAAAATAACCGAAAATACTGTATGGAAATTCCAATATAGAATATTGCTCACGACTATCGAGCTCATGTCGCTACATTCTGTCAAAATCTCAACTTTCAAAAACAGCATTTTTAACGTTTAACAACTCGCTTCAAAAAGTAGATATATCTTTAAGTTTTTCTGTAGGATTCATATGTTTCATACAAAAACACGTCAAATACACATACTTTTTTTTTTATCAAGATTGCGGCTGAAGAAGCTAAACTTAACTTATCATTTATGCTTATCGACGCGTTCTTTGCGCAAAACAAGAGAAATAAACATGTATCTTGATCATGAAGAATGTTAAATTGTATTTTACTAATATCTCAGCAAAAAAACTACACAAAAAAGCTGATATTTATATAATAAGTTAGTATCCTCACCTCGAATTCTGATAAATGTGATTGATTGACGCTTCTCAACATATAACAAAAAAATCTAACAGCAAAACGTACAGCTGTAATGCGACTCAATGCGACTACGAATGATTCGTTGTGACGCGGCTAAAGCCTGTTCTACAATCATGTCTACAATGCAGTTGTAAGCTGTAAGTAGTAAAAAATTGACCAATCACAATCGATTATTCTTCTGTACTACATCTGTAATTGGTTAATTTCTTACGACTTGCAACTTACGACTGTATTGTAGAACAGGCTTAAGCGCTGAGTTCTGTTCAATATAGCCAATGGTTACGTTCAGAAAACTCAACGGTTGATAGATCAACACTTATGATAAAACTATTCCTCAAAATCTGCGACGGTTCCAAAAAGTATGATCCAATCATAAGTGAATATCTCTCAACTGTTGTGCAACTGTTGAGTTGTCTGAACGCACCCAATGTCAGAACCACAGATGTCAACGCTATACCTATACTCTTTTCAATGAGAGAAAGGTCCGCGGTCTGCGCATATGGGTGGAATAGTGGGCAAAGTGGGGAGAGAGTTGCGTGCGAAATTGGCGAAACATTTGCTGACAGCCAATGGTTGTAGAGTGAGGAGAGGGGCGATGCGCAGAACGGACGAATTTGCGTCGGTCGCGGACCTTTCTCTCATTGAAAAGAGTATAGATCGCTGACTCCGGCTGAATAGCTGTATCCGACATGATTTCCGGATTCGGCCATCTTACCACCAAGAAAATGGCGCCGACGCGTAAGGCTGGATCCTCATGCAGACACCGGCGCTTTGACACCGAGCGTTGGTTGGTGAAAAGCGGATGATAAGAGTAAATAGCAACCCTCATCACTCGCTTTTCACCAATCAACGCTCGGATAATCAAAGCGCCGATATCTGCATGAGGATTCAGCCTAAGATAGATTTGGATTAGGTTAAATTATTACGACTGTTTTCGAGTGACTTCAAACTATAGTTTAGTACACTTTGGTATATATACCATACGATCGCCAAAAATCGTTTATTAACAAAATGTACAAAGTAGGTTTCACTTGTCGCTTACAACGATCACGAGCACTGACTATGTCGCAATCAAACAATTGTCGTCTCTTCTGCCGACGTTACCGACATACTGACGTTTGAATGTTTGATTGGAAGTGCAATCCGCGATCGCGATCATATAAATAGCGATTGATAGTAACCGGCTCGAGTTTACTTTGCATGTCGATAATATCGATGCACATCAATACAGCATGGAATAGAACTACATGTATAGCACGGAAAAGAACCCCGTACATAGCATAGTCACCGATAAGCTGCTCGTACACATGGCTACGTAGTTACCAATATGTACTATCCACTGCCGTGGACATCCAGCGCTGGCGAATAGGACGGAAAAGCGATAACAGTTAAACTGGAATTGTGGCCGCTCTCAATCTTCTCTCTTTGTATATACATAAATTTTGCATAAAGATTTGTTATAAAGGTTTATTGATGGCCGGTCTAACGGTCGGACGTGCGTAGATACGCAGTTGTTATTTTTGGACTTTTCTTCCAGTGTTATACGGAGGTCCGTTCTCGTCGGACATCGAAATATTATCAGTTAATCGTAGACTGGCATATGCTCCTCTCGAACAAGGGCAAAGCGCCATTTAGCAAAGAAAAAGAAGAGATTTGTTATATACGTATGAGGTTTGCTCTTTTTCCATACACTAGCTGCACTAGTTCACACTAGTTCACACAGTCTATCTTTTTTTTTATCCATATTAAAAGGAAAAAGATAAACTGGGAGCTAGTGCAGTCAATGTATGGAAAAAGAACAAACCTATGTAGTAAAGAGAAAATTGAGGTTATTATAGTTCATCGAATATTAATTGCTATCACTAGCAACTCATTTAATTTCTAAAGTTTTGAATTTGAATTGTTGGGAGTTTTGTTTTTTGGATAATCAAAAAAATTATATACCAAACTTGATAAGTTTAATTTATTATAAAGAAAATAGGTTACTTGGAAAAAACAATAAAATATAATTTGTTAATATACTTTATTCAAAAACACATTCTATTAATATACAAATAAAAGATTACTACAATTTTATCTTAATATAATTTATGTCAAATAGAAAGTATTTACAAGAAATCATCTTTCAATATCATATTATTGTGGAGAGAAAATAAAGAAAAAAGAATATTGAGAAATTTAGAAATTGTTGAAGAGAATTAATGAATAATAAAGTATACAATAAATATAACATAAAAAATAAATATTAAAGAACATATCAAATATAAAACAAAAATAAAAACTGCAAGTCACAAAAATAAACATTTAGTTAGACACTTAGGACAATTCGATTTGTTTTCTTTTAAAATATCTGATATGATAATTGTAATCTTCAAAATCTATAGTCCACATCAATATCATATATATCGTTAATATAGTAGACAATAATAATCGGTCCATGCTATAAAGAAAAAGTATTCCTTAAATTGATTTTAATACTTAATATCGTTTTGATAACAAAAATAAAAGAAATCAATAACAAATGCAAGCGCTGCTGAATCTTACCTCATAGAGGGATAAATCCACAAAATAATGAAAAATCCAATTAAACTAGGATGTCTCATATGTCTTATATATCTACATAACTCCTTGGATTTTGTGTCCAATGGATTGTTTCTATTGCATATCTTATACCATACTTGTTTAAGTCCACAAAGCTCTGCAATATCCATCATGATGCACCCACTGTATATGATACTCCAAGCAAATATATGGAGGCTAAAGAATAACATCCAGGTTACATCACTGAAAGTTTCAATTTTCCAAAGTGTCACATCTGGAGTGTGCTGCCATTTACTGATGAGAAAATGAAAGCTTGCTGCACTACAAGCATTGTAAATACTCCTGCGAAGATGTTCAATGTTTAATTTGAAGAAAGTTTGTTGAACAAATTCACTGGCCATGATTGAATGTTGAAAGATAAAGATTGTGAGAAGCAACATATTGCATAAAACTGACCATAGTGCAGGTTCAATTGTTTTGTCATCTAAAAAGGAACAATTTTAATATAAGTTAATTTTGAAAAACAATATTAAAAATAAAATAAAAAGTCACTCACATAGACAATAGTAAAAAGATGTAATTTCTCTATACAACTAATTTATATATACACACACACACACACATATATATATATATACACATATACATACACACATACTAATCTTATAAACATAAATATTCTATTGAACCTGATAATACGTTGATATCTTTATCTGTATCACCATGATATGATAAGAAGTAGATCAGATTGCATAAAATGTAGCATGTGTACACAAAACTAAAGATGCATGTAATTACACTCAATACATTTGAAAACATTTTTGATAGATGTATAAATTACACATAAAATACATATAAAAAAATTATGTCGTGTCGCATATACACATATATTGTAAATATTATAAAAGCCTTCGTGTATTTCACACGTGTGTATGCACACTTAATACTTTCTATCACAAAGAATCGCACATTTTACGAATTGTGTCGATTCTATATAATGTATATATACACGGATATTTGAATTAAAAATGATATATTTGGTAACTTATGTTGTAATAGCTCAGTAAACTCAGTAAATAGTACGGAAAGGATAAAATCACTACTAGACTGCTAACATTAACAGATTCTTTAACTACTACTAGAACTTAAGACGCACGCGCAGAATAAGAACGGCGCATGCGTATAATTTAACGTTCTACATATGATTACATATACTATATTCTACTTCAATATACACAATGATTGGATGTATAAGGATGTGCACAAAAAATGCATATATATATTGAAATATTTAATATCAATATTTATTTCTTTTTTATACTTTGTATAGATTTAAATGCTTTATATACAATTGATGTTATTTTTTTAAATAACATTTTCTTATTCTTATTTTTAGTTTTAATTTGATCTCTTTATCTGTGGTGAACGCTGTTATCTTCTTTCAACGCACACTTTCTCTGTTTCTTAACACACATATTTATATAATGTGTATTATATATTATAATACTTTGTGCTTTGTTGTGTTTAACTCCGATAATCGGCAAATAAATAATAATCGCCAGTTTCGCACATTCGAAATTTTATCTTAAAACGTTCCAAATGATTTCCTGAGGAAAAAGTTCTATATTTTGTACGATTATTTTGTAAAAATTCGTTTTCTTGGAACACCCGATGTAGATATGAATTTCAATCCGCTCTCGCTGAGAAACTTTTGTGGATCGTTTCTTCTATTTTTAGATTGGACTACTCGCATGAAGACTTACATCTTTTTATAGCTCTGCCTCTCTCGAAGAAACGTGCAGATTTCGATGTGGCCAAGGGCCCCGAGGGGCCGTATCTTTGCTCGGGAACTGTTTTATTACTTCCAAATAATATATATAATAATATAATATAAAATGCTAATTAATAATTTCTACAGCAAGAGAAAATCAGTACTACTTTTTTTTATAACTTTAATAAATATGTGTATTTCAGAGATTGTAGATTACAATTTTGTGAAATTTTATTTTAACTGCTTAAACTAAAAACAATTGTAAAATTAAAAAAATACTAGTTTAATAAATATATTTTTTTAAGATACAATATCAGAAAGAATATATTTTCTCTTTTTTTAAATACTTATTATACAATATATAAGTTTTCTTCTAGATTATTATATATAAGACTCTACTAAATATAAGAGTTTATTTCGGCAATAGAAAAAAGTAGGCGTGTTGATTTCTTCTCACAAATCAAGGTCTGATAAGATTATATGAAATACAGTTGCTCATTATCACGCACGGAAACGAGATATATATATATATTATCGTACATGAAGAATGTACGAAATTATGAAAATATATCACTTATTCAGCTAAACATCTTGACTATACTAAAATTTTTCTCTTTTACTTGAGTTTTTTATTTTTTAATACAAAACTTACAAGAGAAAGAGAGAAAGAGAGAGAGAGAGGGGGGGAGAGAGACAGAAAGACAAAGACAAAAAAGAGAATACGTACATAAAAATGCGTATTCTATTCCTATCTAAATTTTTTCATAATATAAAGATTAGTGTACTTTTATGTGTATCACAGATATCTTAATGTGTACAAAATTTTATTTTATGTTTTATATGCGTATAGAAAGACATATATTTTTATTTTTAGTGTGTGTATCAAAACTATAATAATAAAAAAAACCCACACAAAACAAAAACGTCCATTAGACATCCATTAGATGTCAACAGCTTTATGCGATATCTAATAGAGTTTTTGTTCTGTGTGGGAAGGAAATAAATAATAAAACTTCTCAAACGAATTTATAAAAAAAAAATTGAATTAAAATTACAAGATTATATCAGTCATTCAAAATTACTTCGACGAAATAAACTTTATTACTACGACTTATTTGTTTTTATCGTTGACTTCGGAATCCTGGCGACATCTTTACCTGACAGTATTAGAAATATCATTATCAATCTAATGCTGCCCGGTAAGATGTGAACAGATACTCCGTCCACTAGCGCAGCCATCTTGCCATTATACGGAATCATCTTTGTATAATCGCGCTTTCTTGTAGCTGAATTTGTTACTTCTTCTATTGATTATTGTGCCATTTTTTGTTCTTTTTCTTCTTTTATAGAAACATTTATAGATGTATACATATATATATCTAGAAATAGTAGAAATACAAATTTATATTTATACACATACACACACATCCACACTATCACTACCACCACCACCACCACCACCACCACCACCACACACACACACACACACACACACACACAAAAATACTAATGAATAAATATTAAATACTAATATATACCTAAATAAAACCATACCACATCCATACAACATAAAAAACATTGTCAAATCTTGCTTTGCGGAAACATTATATTTTTGCAAAATAGAATATTTTTGTAGCCGCTTTTACGGCTACAATGTTTTACTTAAGTCACTTGAAAGCGCAGCGTTAGTTTGACGCCAGCGCTCTTAAATGACCTAAGTGAAACATTACGCTTCTAATAGTGTAATTACCGATAGATCCGAACAATAGTTTTGACAAAAATGCTAAAAATTCTATTATATAATTTTTTATGTTTGTAGAATTTCAATCATATTATCCTGCATATTATATCGTATCTTAACATTCTCTTTTAGACTCCATGATATGTCTCCACAACAATTATTAATACATTATTAAAAAATACAAATAAACAATATGTTTGTGCAATATGTGTGAAACACCGTTGATATTATGTAAATTAAAATCTGTCACACAAAGCAATGTTTAAGCGATAATTTTTTATGATATAATATCTTTAATTTTATAGAAAAAGATTGAATAGATTAGATATTTTGCACAATAATTATTTTGTATCTATTTACATTAATTTATATTTAAGATAGAAAAAAGCCAAAAAAAATACTGTGTCAGTATTTTTTTTCTCTTCTTTTGTCTAACAAGGAAAAAGAAAAAAAAGTAAGTTTTATGTAATCATTAATTATCTTTCTGTATGCGGAGTCCAGTATTAATACCAACAATAACTATCAAAGAGAAGTCTTTTCTCTCTTTATTCCTATAAAAAAATCACGCTCTCCATTTCTTTTCTTCTCCGTGCGTTTCTTCAGTATCTTCTTTAATATTCATAGGCATCGCATCCAGGAAAAAGATAAAAATGAAAAATATATATATATGCATTATGTAGTTTTAATGTAATATACTATTTATATATTTATACATGTAACTGAGACACAAATACATATTTTATTTTTATAATTTTAATATATACGTAACGTTTAATTTATACACACATATATATTCATATAAATTGATAAAATAATTTTGTACATAAGCAAAATAATAAGAAATTAATCAACAAACAATCATTTCGCATATAACACTTGAAAACTGTGACATTACAAGACAAAAATAGAGATCTCATGTTAAAAGTATGCAAAACTCAGCGTTAAGTAGTTTCCCATATTTTGAGTTAGGTGACGCTTATGTATTGGACGAGTATGCTTTTATAATCTTCTTTCTCTCTCTTTCTCTTTTGTTTTCTGGGTTCCTGCTTACTCTTTTGATTTCTCATGTTAAGTATTAAAACGAAAATCTGAATGAAAACGCGCGGCGAACTAATGCCTGCATTTATATGCAGATATCGTCATGGCGTTATTTGTAAAAGTAAATTCTGACCGCCATTATGTTATGATGTAAATAAGTATGTCTTTGGAACTTTATATACGTATAAGAGGTGACATAAAAGAATAAAATTTAATACTTTCATTATTTGCTTATATTACTTTTCTGTAGACTTTGTAACATTATGTGTGTGTGTGTGTGTGTGTGTGTGTGTGTGTATAAAGAATTATCATGCAAAATCAAATCACTCCACCTCGCGTGTAATTTCGGGAAAAGACGAAAAATTGTCCTGAATATATAATTTTTTGATAAAATTTTTGTTATACATAAATTCTGGTATCATCCATAAGTTAAAATTGCAACATGTAACCTGCACTATGTATCTAGACAAGAATAATTAGCAAAAATATATAAAACTATTATTTTTAAATTAGAAATTGTAGTCTAACAAATATATAAAAAAGAATTGTCTTTTATTCGAATAAATCGGGAACTTCAAGCTGCACTTGAACTATAAGCTCGTGAAAGCAAAGTGGAGGGAGACTTGTTCAATCATAACTCTAGTGCAGCTTCTTATATACAAATGACACACATAATGTGCGGAAAAGAATCGAAAAATTTATGGCAAAATTTGTAGTGATAATTGTTTTAAAACATAGTTTTATTAGATTCAGCAGTATAATTACATAACATTATTTTATTATATAGTGCATTATTATATAGCAGCTATCATATTATATACTTATAATAAATACATGTATTTTTTGAGTTGTTTAATATAGTGCCAAATAAACTCATAAAATACATTTCATATACATTAAGGTAAATTAGACCTCAAAGTAAAAGAAAAAATTTTAATCAAATGTTATGACAAATTAATTTTTGCAAAAATTACTAGAATAGTTATAATAAAAGAAATTTTAGCCAATCTAAAAATAGTTTTTACGTAGCACATTGACATAATATTACTCTTTTTTCCGATAAATAAGAACAAAAAAAGCGAAGAAAAGGGGAAAAAAAGAAAGACAGAAAAACGAGAAAAACGAGAAAGAGAGAGAGAGATTAAGAAAATGAGAAAGAAGGATAAAGGGAGTCAAATGAACGAACGAACGAACGAACGAACGAACGAACGAGCAGAGGATACCGTTGCATAAGCTATATTTAACCGCACCTGCTGGCGCCAGACTATTCGCGCTTGCGCATATGCTATACGTACGATGGCAGCTTTCAAAGCGATGCGTTCAACGCGTGTGTAAACGAGTCGAGAGTATCTTTCATTCGGCAGAAGATATGGGCGTGTTGCTCTGCTCACTATTCATGCTCTATAGACGCTTCTGTACAAACTTGCACTTAAAATTTAATACTTTAAAGTCATACTTAAAAAAATGACATTTTGTGTTATTTAAAAATCACGATTACATTTGAAAAAAGTAATTTTAAAAAAGCAAAACATCTTGAAACACATTTAAAAAAAGATTTGTATCAACAAACCCATTTAGAGCAGCGGACTAGAATCAATCCCAAGGACCACGTTTATATACGGTTCAATTCCAGGCATTTCCAAGAAAAAACCTAATCGGAATTTTTCTTCAAGTTTTTTTTAGTTCGTTATCCTACTCTTTTATACTTATCAATCGTATCGTATTTATTACAAACAACATTTTTGTATAAAACACTATTTTTTGAATACTTACTATGTAAATTGTATATGATACAAATATATATATATATATATATATATATATATTTGTATCAT
>QVNW01000872.1:0-49568 GCA_014825475.1 Pseudomyrmex flavicornis | reverse complement strand
AAGTTTATTAATTTACGATTCAGTGAGAATAAAAAAAAATATAGTGAGAAATGGTGAGAATATAAACAATAATAAACAATATAAAACTACAAATAAACTGACAAATTTGTTTGCTTTTTATTTTCACAAGTAAATTTGAAAAGGAACTCTGTTAAAATACTGAAACATTGTAAAATTCGTTTAAAAATATTCACAAAAAAACACAAAGAAACTACGATATTGATACACGTTGTACTTATATGGATATCGCTCTCGCTATTACTTCGTAGCCGCTATGTGTTTAGATTTTGATATGTAATATTTTTATATAGTTGTTCGCATCGCAATATGTTCTATTCACGCTTGATATTTACGATCCTTCACCAATGCCAATTATCTCACGAAGCTTGCACTATTAACAATTAATTAAATAATCTCGTTATATCAGCTCTATTTTTAAAATAATAATAAAATTTTGCGTTTTGTAATTTATATTCACGTGATATTTACATATATGTTACATATCACGACTTCCACTTACACTTTTATCGTATTTAGCGCTGAACAAGCTGTCCACTTTTAACATATATTAAAAGATATACCGTTACGTTAATTGTCGCATACTTATATATTAAAATATATCAATATATTAAAATACATTAAGTAAAATATGCATTACATATGTAATATTTAAGCACGCACATTTGTTATTTGTTTAAAACACATTCGAGCAAGAAACATCGTTTTGAAGTTTGCGTTTTCTTTTGATCTTGCGCGCGAAATCAGACAGCTGCACATTTAGCGCTAAATGCGATGTTATTATATTTGTTTTCGAAAAGAATTTCTAAAACAAAATGCTTCCTGCAAAGTACGCTGGCGGTTTTGTATAGGACCGAGCACGAATTTGTTTGAAATTCAAGAGATCGCGATCGCGCGTCATTTTCTTTTCTATTTATCACATGCGTGCGAGCTTCCGTTTATAACCGTACGCTCACAAAGAAAACAAACGAAATCCGGCTTGTTTGTCTTGTGTGTATACCATATCGGGGTGTCCTCCTGATCTAGGACGGGATCGATGTCCTCCGAGGGATCTGGAGGCGGCGGGGGTACGTTAAGAGGGTCTCGAGGGATAGGCAGCCTCCTTCGCCGTCATACCAGTTTCAAATCACCTCAAGACAGCCCCGCACAGATACAACTTGTCATACAACATCCTGAGCACTCCTAATATAAACGATTCCGTCTCCCAGAACCAACCGCGTTTTGCGCGCTTGATTCGTTCCGAGCATCTTCGTGCAGGCCTCTTCCACGCACACACTCCACCCTTATCCGACTACAATTCTTTTTTCTGATGCGATACAGAAAAAGAAGAGTTTTTTAGCGATATAATGATCGCATACAATGAAAATTGGCAAAAAAAAATGAAAATCAAAATATTTTGTATTCGTCTTAGAAGCACAATCAAAATAGTAAAAATAAAAAATGCGATTTCTTGTTTAAAAACAATATGCAGAAATATCTAATTTCAATTGCTCGAATAAGGGTTGAGGAAAATCGTTTTGTTCACGAGGGATGTAAGTACTGGCTATCTGAACAATAATCGTATCCTTATTTTGGTAATAAATCTAATGATAAAATTGAGGTTCGTCTTGTCAATACTAACTATATAAAAATCAAATTCAATCACGCAGTTTTGATTTGTATTTATTTTTCAAATTCTTTGTATACGGCAATATCCTTTTCAAATCTGTTGAAAGATTTTAGTTTGTAGATTTAGTTTTGGATTTAATATATAATTTAAAAAAAAAATGTAACTTCAAGAGTTACTTATTTTGTGAAAACTGGATTTAAAGTACTCATTGTCGTGGCAGGCAGCATTTACTTCACCTCGACATATGTGCGTGCACTCGTTAGATTCGATACATATCGTAATCCAAAGCAAAAATGTACATTTTTAACAAAATGTCCGTAAGCCATACGTGAAGACATGTACGACACATACGTAAGACGTTCATGAAATGTAAAACGTGTTTTTAAGTAGATTTTTTTGCCATTCGACCGTCTCGTGTTTATTTCACGCTTTTTGCGCTCTCTCATATTTTTATAGTAGTATAAAAATATGAACAAAAAAATCGAGGAAAATAGAGAACGTTGTGGAAAATGTAGAAATCGATGGCATGCTTTTTTTTGTTACGGTTGATGTAACTCAATTTTTATATCGGCTATTTAAGCGGCGTTGTATTTACAGAATTCAGTTTTTGATGCATTCATCCAAATTCAAAATTGGAATATTATCTTTATTTGTCGCGAAAGTTGATTACCCGTTGACATTTATATACGTGTTCATTTAAGAAGTTATTTACGAGAAAGATGAAAAGATTAAGACAGAATCGTCGCGAGAAAGAAATTTGACGTAAACGATATATAAAAATTCTGAGACTCTGGGTTATTCTTGCTAAGATAAATTCTATCTGAAATTGCGTCACATAATACGAGTCTGGTTTTTACGTTTTCCGAGACTCCGTCTCAACAACAATTGCAAAATCCGCTCGCTGTGAAATTGAACGTCTCGCGTTACACGATAAAGTTATGTATACATCGTACACGAACAGTAATTCGTTACACATTTGTTTCTCTTTTTTATTAAGCACAAGTGTCATATATTTCTCTTCATGTTACATGGTTTTTACCGTATGTTTTCATTACACTCGTAACGTCTTAGTTTAGTCATTGCGATAAATTAATTTACAGTCAGGCATTTAAGAATAGTGAACAACACACCAAACACATATAGTAGTATAATGGTATATGTGTAACAAAAAAGGATGTTCATTCGTTCGTCCTCGTGTAATATGCGTGTTTGTTTTGTACAACACTTGTGTTACTGAACATACACGTGCTCTTTGATCCTTTACCGCATTGCGTAAATCATAATCAGCCTTGCTTTTTTCACTGATAAAATACTGCAGTCCGACTCTCATAGGTACTAAAACTACATGTGTTCATCTTCGATCATGTTTATGCATTTTTGTTAGCTTTATCGTTATCTGTTGGATGAAGTTGTGCGCATTTTGATACGCATTAACTTTTTTGGTTTTTACATATAACCAAAAAAGAGAGTCTTATAACACTTTTTTTTTTCATTAAAATAGCTCTTGCAGAAAATCAATATTTCTTATTGCTCTTCATTTTTATTGGAATAATAATAAATATCGAGTAGAAAAAAACACATTATGCGGTAAAGGAATCGACTTATATAACAATATATCTTGCGCGTTTTGTAAAATCAAGCCATTGTAAACTCTAAGCAAGCTGTCAAGTGTCGCACGTTTGATTTACAGTTCTATTTTTATTTAGTATTACTCGCAGTAATACTAAACTACTAAAAAAAGAATTGCATACATTTTAATAAAATTGCTTGCATTAAACATGACTGACATTATGTTAAGATAATTGCAATGAAGTTTTTGTATTGTGGAGATTTATGTAAAACAGAAAAAAAAAACAGTAAAGACAGCTTGGTAGAGGAGATATATATATATGTGTGTGTGAAATATATACATATATATATGTGAGAGATATGTATATATGATATATGTACGATATATGTATATATATATACATATATATGTACATATATATATATATATGTTTATACGTATATATGTAAATATATACATATATATATACATATATAATCGTCTATTACTAATTAATAATTATTTACTATTAATAATATCATTTGCAAGTGAATTATTATACATTGTTAATTTTATGATCAAATCTCTTTTTGCAAATAAACGCAATGCTTACTTATTAATACAGTTACTAACCATTTTTTATTGCAATTTTCTTAGCTTATATATATATTTGGATCGAGGCGACGAGGAAAAGCTGTGTATCGTGAGTTTAGAGATAAAAGAAACATATAAACGAAACTGTAGAGAAATATTTTATTAAAATGTCAAGATTTTCATTGAAAGTATCAACACTACTTTGCCTCATCGCAGTTTATCTTGTATTGTGGTTTGCTACAGGTATCTAGTTTGTATGTATCACGCATATTGTCACTTTAAATCTTAAATAGTTTGTTATTAGTTTTATTACTCCTTTTCCCTATCTCTTTTGATTCCAATTTTACAATATATATTCCTTTTCTCTTTTTCTCTTAAAACGAATCTCATGTTAAAGTGGCGATATGTGTGTTTAACATATTTATACGTATCTATGTAAAATTGCAGATAGCAAAAATATAAAAATGGTGGAGAGTGCTTTGCTATATCACGTAAATATTGGAGAATATACAATTATCGAGAAAATAATTTTCGAGCGGTGATATATTATTTGTTCGAAGACATTGAACACAAAAACTGATGATATATATTCAAGCTATAGAACAAGAATATAAAGTAAATGTAACCATAATTTTCAGATATACATGAGAATAGCATGTTTTTTTCCTTACCCGCGAGTGAAGAATGAATATAAAGCATGGTTTTAGGCATGCATAGATTTTTTACTTGCAAAACATTTATTTTGCGCAGCAACACCGACGGCCGTACACATAACTTTGCATAACGATATGTAAAACGTAATATCGCTTTAGGTGTTTTATCTCCGACGCTTTCATAAAAATTTATCTCTTTTTTGCTTTATGATATGAGCATATCGAAGTAACAATACTGATAAGATTTCTGAATATTTGGTCAATTCGTACTGTTCTCAGAAGCCTTAAGTAAACTAAGATTTCATTCATCTTTTTCGGAATTTGTAGACGTAAAGTGTTGACATCATGCGCACGTAAAAGAAGAGAAAACAGAAATAATCACGTGTATCTCAGATCGTTTATTATTAGATAATGTTATTATATGCGCGACGCAAACACTATAGTCCGGCTGCTTGATGTTTAAATTCTCCTTTCAGGACTGTCGACGGTAAAGACAAGAAGAATAAGAAGAAAAATTTCTTTTCTAATTGAATCGAACGAGGCGAGAGATGGCGGAGAAAAAGCCGCTGCCGGCAACGCTATTGATGACTCACACCACATTAAATAGTTTCGATAAAACAATAATAGGCTCGATTCGCGCGTGATATACACACAGGGATCTGTAATTCGAAGAGAAGGAAACTGTGTTCTGAGGTTTTTTTTTTTTTCGTTTTCGTTTTCGAACGAAAGAACTGACGAAACCCTCATCGTTCTCATTAAATGGAGATACTGGGAGAAACAACTATCGGATTCTGCGAAACAGTATTCGGGGAGAGACGAAGATAACATACCTTTATAGTATTCGTGTATGCGTCGGTTCGAGGAAACCGCCGAGTTCAAAGGTGAAATAATTAGTATTAGCTGAAAAGGGATTTTGTAAATTCGTAGAGACGTGTAAAGATATCGTCGAATTTAGCAATCAGTGGAGCTAAAAGATTTCTACTGGATTTCGGAAAACAGAATTTACAAAATATCGGAAATCTTTGCGAAGACATCTATAGAAAAGAATCTTGTTTTATAAATGCGATCAATCAAGGATCAATTTATCGAAGGCCTACAACACTCAAGATTTCAAGAAGCGAGATCTTGCGAATTTAAGAATTAATAATATACATACAACACAATACACTGAGATAATAATTCATGAAGCAAAAACAAAAAATGAAGAATCCGATAATCCAGCAAAGATCTTTGAAACTAATGCTTTGCCGTTTTATTCATTTTTCGTGAACATCCGTGAAATATTCTATTTTTTGCACGCGATAGATCCACCGATTCAAGAGCCGCACAAGCTTGACTTGCGAACTCGTCTGTGCGTGTAGATATTTAGTGGTGAGAACTCCTTGCCAATACAAATCGTCTTGAGTTGCATTTAGGTTTGCGCGTTTTATATCGACGAGTACAATTGTGGTTTGTCACGTATACTTCTATTGTGAAGCTATTAAGAGGGTACTGAAGTCGTCTATCGTGACTACTTTTATCGACAAGTGACATTAATCATCGAACATCGTTAGAAAGACAAGAAACAACAAGATTTTATTAGATCTAAACGTAAGTTTAGATCTCTTTTGTCCGTTGCAGGCTTCCAAATTGTAGTCGCGTTACATTCTTGGACGTTATTTCTATCTCTGTCTGTTGTCTTTTTTTAATATATATTAATTCTTGGCCTTCAGAAAAAATCGAGATAACTGCAAAAAATTGCTTAATTTTGAGAAAATTGAAATCCGAACAGAGAAAATCGTTCATCTGTCCGAGCAGTAAACAATACAAAAATAAGTTCAAATTACTAACTGCTTGTTCGGTTATAACAGACGGATTCAGTATCCTCTTAATAAGAAGAGCGAGAAGACAAGAAGAGAAAAGAAAGAGTGTATATTCTCTCCCGTGACGATTGAGTGTTAAAAAAAAAAAAAAAAAAAAAAAAAAGAGAAAAGAAAGAAACAAGCACAGAAAAATAGTTTTTCGACGCTCATCATTGTTCAATATATCTTAATCGCCCTCATTTACTTACGATGATAACTGTACAAAAAAAAAGACAACAGGTAGGTATAATTTTTTGAAGGACGTAATTTTCGTACTTTTTCTCGGCGTATAAGCTAGCTCTATTTAAATTTGTGTATCTTTCTGTATAACGAGAGAGAGAAAGAGAGAGAGCATCATGTTCGCTGACCTCCGCCAATCGTATTTACGTCTGCGTCATCGACCATCATATCAATATCTTATGAAATTAGTGCGGCACGCGCGATACGCGCTTCGCGCTCGAATACAGAAAAAAAAAGGAGATTGCGAATAGTGTAATCGTGTCGCGGAGGACGGTCAACAAAGGTATCGCACAAAGAGGCCATATATATTATATACATATATAAATATATTTATGTATAAAAGTAAAAGCGATATATATATATATATATATATATATACACATATATATGAAGCGCAAGTCTCTAATTCATGTACATGTATGTGTTAACTGCGCCTCGCAACGGGATGCGAGAAATCGGATGCAAAATGGAATACAGAGATCATTGTATAAAATAATAATAAACTTAAATACGTGTGTTAGACTAAGCACAGTTCGAGACGGGGTGCGCTTTATTTTCTTCCTTTTTTTTTTTTAGCGAAAAGTCATTCGAAACTGTTGTTTCATTGCGTCCAATGTCGTTCAAACTGCTGTCTCGTGTTCAACAACTACATGTTGTAATTACGTATGAGGGCAACCGTTTTCGAATTTTTCATAATGTTGATATTAGAAAAAAAATAAACACAGATATCTTTAAATATTGTCTTTTTAGATATTCTATTGAGAAATAGAAAAGCAATTTGTTAATGTCTATGATTGCGTTCGAGGAGCGCGTTATCAGTTATTGTGTTATTCTTTGTTTTTATCTAATGAGCGATAGAGTGATGAAATAGAGCGCGCTCCGAACGCGCAGCCTATATATATATACATATATATATTTTACAAATATATAATACGCAAAATTGTTAAATTCGAATCGACGCGCGCCGTCTCGAACCTGCTGTGTCCGCGTCAATATGTTTAGAAACTAAGTAAGCTAATAACAAAGTTACTTCTGTGCCAAAACGAGCGAGAAAAAAAAATGAAGCATTTGCTGCAACGAGCGATCTCTTCGTTCGTTACGAAGAGAGTCACGCACACAACATTCTTCCCAAAAAAGATTCCTCGGACTCGAGTCGAAAGATCGGGAGAAATATGCTTCGTTCTCTCTCTCAGTTGCTTCTGTTTGCTTTTTATATTTTCTTATTTTATACTATGCCTTTTATATTGTACGAATTTATCGTTGTGTCATATTGCGTAGTAAAAGAATTATTAAATAACGCAAAAAAATTGAAAAACAATTTTTTTAAGAGAACGCGATGTCGAATATAAATAGATGTTCGGTAATCAATTCATTAATTTTTATTCGTGACAATTATTTTATCGCAGTATGTTTCTCCCGTTTTCTTCGTCTCACGGGAGTGGCACATTCCTATTTTGTACGCATCTTTCTAAATAGGCTCGCCGGCTCGAGCGTACGCCGTTTCGCTACGTACGTAAAAGTACGAATAGCTTATCTCTTCTTCGTGCTCAGCATGTACGCCGAATATCGAAGATGAAAGAATTGAGCAGTCGAACGTTAACGGGAATCTTAGAGATTCTAGTCCGAAAGGCGTCCGCGCAAATGCTCAAGAAACGTGTAAAGAACAATGTGTGGAAAAAAAAATCACATCTTTATAGTGTCTTTTGGATATTTGTATGAATTTGGATATTGTCTTTTGGATATACTTGATCGAAGTGTTAAAACACACAGTTAAAAGTATCTAAGGACCCGTGGTACCTTCGATTTTTATGATCAATTCAAGAATGTGAAAATCTTCTTCAAAAGATTGATATTTTAGAAGCGGATACGCGCGCAAGAATCCTGTAATATTCTGAGTGAACAATTCAAGTATCTGAAAATATCGCGCGGATCGAAAGACTGCAAGAATCGATAAGTATGAGAAACCGAAGGGCCAGATTCTTCTTCACACGCATCTTCCTGAGATATTTTCTATCGTGTCAAGCTGCACGTAAATGATAAGATATTGTCTCAAATCAACACGATCGAACGAATTCGTGTAGTATATACGACGGATAAATTTAATGAATATATATGTATATATGAGGATATATATTAGTTTCTTGAAATTATATTCTAACTACACACAAATAATTGTCGAGTCTAAATCGTGAAATGAATTAAGAGAAATTCAACGCTATTGTTCATAGCAGAGCAATAATAGTACGGTAGCACACATCAAGTAAGAGTTAAATGAATTACGTATAATAATGAAAAAATTTTTAATTCGATTAAATTTTATAGAAATTAAAATAATTATATACACACGTTTTTTCAATTAATATATAATATCAATTTTATTTTTGTATGACATTTTTCTTTAATGTATCAATGGTATATATACGTATATGTATATATATATATATATATATATATTCATACTGGAACTAGCTAGAATATATGTATGAGGGAAAGGGATGTATGTGTGTATGTACATACGCGCGCATACATACATATAACATCTTCGCTTCGCACATACTTGCGCGAATCAAACGCACTCAATTGTACTTAATTGTAGCGTAAAATAATTGTCTAATCATTCTTTCTTTTTTTGCAAATCATCGGAAGAGGACATTATTAAAGTCAGATGAAAGACCTAATTTCAGGTCGCATTTAATAAAAGGCCAGAAATGCCGAACGGTGTTACCAATAATTATGTGTATTTCTATGGACGATGCTTGTAATACGATTTTAAATGGTTATATTTGTAGGATCATTAAAAAGTGACCACTTACGTATAAGATAATCTGGATAATCGATGTGATTACGTTTAGAGATGACAAATTGAAAGGACGAGAAGAACAAAAGTAAAGAAACGGAGCGAATAACGAAATAACGGAGAACGCAAGAAGGATATAGATAGACGAAACAAATTATATATATTTTACCGTGCCAGAACGAAAACGAAGCTGCCGACGCCGCCGCTAATTGTAGACTAATTGTAATAACGACTCACTATTGTATCGCAAGCACTTTTAGATTAAGTATGTATTCTCCAGTAAATTATGTATAAAATCATATAACGGGTGTCCCTGTGATCAACCCAACAACAGGTGTTTTTGCTCTTCCGACACGCCTCTCCTCAACGATTCTATTACATGATTATTTAAAAAAAATATATATATATGTGTGTGTGTGTTATATATATATATGTGTGTATATATATATATGTATACACACACATGCTGTGTAACACACGATAATGATAAATTGATCAACAAGAGCTTTATAAAGAGAAATACAAAAGATTTTCTAAGAGTTCTGAATTATTTTTGTGAACACGAAAATAATATTCATGAGTAATAGTTGTTTTTTACTCTAATATCTTTTAAGTATAAAGAGATCATTCACACACAGAGATTAGATGTTTTGATAAGTCATAACGTAGTACAAATAGATAATATTTTCCAGCACAATAGCAATAGCGTTTATTGCATACCAATAGCATTAAAAAATAAATGCATAGCATTAGTATTATTTATTTTTGCACTTTTTGTTTTGTTTTTCAAGTGTGAATGTGTAGATAAAATCCACAAAGTTAATATATATCCTTAATTGAATTTGAATCAACACCATCGTTTCTAGGTTTTATGAATCGCGCATCAATCTTTTCACGTGATCGGAGTAGGTATGTACGTTCTAGAAATTCTTTCTTGCGACCTAGTTTTACTTATTTCTTAACACGCTTTTAACGGAAATCGCGAGGAGGAATGGTCGTACGTAACGGAAAGTGGAAAGTGATGACGCATTAAATATTTATTTACATATCTTGTTTGCGTGTGCTCCGACTCCGCACGTGTTCTCTACAATTTCGTGTATCTACGATGCCGAACGGCGAGTAAAGTTCCTCATCTTCATATCTACTGTTCAGTTTTTACTGCTTATCGATATTGTTTTTCGTATAAAAAACACGCCGTACAAAGTACAAAAAGAAATTTACATACATGTGTTTATATACATGTGTTTTGTAATACAAAGGTGAATATTAATTGTTTATTATATATATACAATGTATTATATGTGTGTACGGAAAAAATAAATATCAAAGATACACATGTTCAGGGTTGAATATCTCAGTAATTTCTAAAATTTCATCATTTTGACAAGTTTGGTTGTTTCAATCTAAATTGAATAATGTCAAATGTACATAACGTCAGAAATTAAAAAAAAAGTATCGTACTTTTACGATATTGCATTTAATTTGAATTTATGTCAATCAAAAAATGAGATCCACGAATTTTTATCATTATATTAATATGAATTTATGTGAATTGTTATCATACACTTTAGTCATAATTCTATACATTTATGTATATTTTGACAATCCATTTTTTTACAGCGCGGAGCTCTCAAAAAGTTTTACTATCAGTTAATTTATTGACGACCTTTAGGATTTTTAAAAGTTGACTATTTTACTTTGATTTGCCGTTTTTTTTTCTACGCTTTAAGCACAGCACTGGTAAAGACTAAAACTTTATTTTTTGACACAATTGTCATGAATCCTAGAGTTTTGACTCATTTTTCGTACTAATTTTTTAAACTTGATAACTTTTTGCTTTAATAACTTTTTTGTCACATTAACTTTTTGCAACCTTTAAGCACGCAAAGAGTTGCGACACAAAGTGAATGACTCGAAACGTTTTATTTTTTCAATTAATAAATAATCCGTATTATATATTTACAAATAATAAAACCGCGGCTCTATCGTCAAATTTTTATTTGTTTTTAATTTAAATATATTTCTGAGTTACTTATATTTTCATTAATAAATGCTTCATATTGCGAATCACAACACACATGTGTACGTGCACTACCGTGCTTCTTGATACAGATAATCGTGTGTGTAGTTAAATATTAAGTTTCATAGTTCTTCCGGTATTTGTTTCACTCTATTATATATATAAAATTTATAAGTCATGTTCTGTCATGTTCTTTTACATATATTTCACATATCTCTCATCTTTTTTCAGCTACTATATATGCAAGATACAATATATGCGCACTTGCGTACGTGTATGAGGGAGACGTACGCTTTATGATTAACATCAATTTATAACAATAAAAAGAAATTTAGTATTCAAGACAGTTTCTCTTGAATAATATATATATATATTACACAAACTTTTGATATCCATCGACCTTTGTATTTGACGCAAATGATTGCATATAATTTTTTTGTTATCTCTTTTCAATTTTAGAAAAACAAGTGTGTAAAAAAAAACTGCAATTTGACTTTAAACAAATAAATATTGCCAAAACACAAATATTTCTAGTGAAGATTGTATCTTGCGAAAGCAAAATTTAGCGCTGTTTCCGAACCTAATGATTCAATGACCTGATCAAGAGCAAATATACGCAAGAGTCATTGACTACAAAAGAGAATAAAGAAAACACATTGCATATATATTATAATCTTATCTATCACTGTATTGCTATATTCAATTGTGTCCTTATATCTACAAGAAATTTGACATAGTCACCTGAAGAATTGTCATGCAAATGCATAACAACAAGTCTCAGCAAAACATCGAAAATGTCATCGCTAATTCTAATGTAACCATCTCGGTTCGTGTTCTCAATATGCAGCAGTGTGAACTTTGTCCTCTTCTTTTTCTCTACGTATTATTTCCCCTTCTCTTCCTCGTCGATTCCCTCGCACTCCTCACCATCTACCGCGCGGTACTAATAATAAGGCGTTGCGGAAGAAGGGGATCCAACCGAAAGGCATTCCTCGTCAGTGAGAGCGCGCGGCTCGTATTGTCGGCAACGTGCGGTAGAGGACAAACCACCGCGTGAAACGCGAATAGAGACGAGGAGCGAGTTAATGAGCGAGCGGTCAACTTAACTGAACTTGACAGAGAGACGAGACTAGAGCAAGCTGTGAGATACGCGATCGAAAGTCGCATAGGCATCGCTTGACGCGACGATCAGAATTTTTACCGAGCGCGAACGGGAGGGAGCCTAGTTTCACTTCTAACCTGAATTCGACACGGCGCGCGCGTGTCCATGTGTATTACTTCGGTATCTACACCTGCATCGCCGACGAAGATCCACGCGAAAGTATATCTGAAAATTATCGCGTGCGAAGAAAGATCGCACGTATTCTCGCCTATACTCCGTCTTCTTCTGATTGTCTTCTGTAAGTCACATTTGTTGATTACAAACAATTGAATTTACTTAAAGTCAAAACTGACGACACACTCTGTTATTATTAAAACATCTACGTCAACATTTGAACCAATATCGTTTTTCAGAAAAGAAATGGCCGAAGCAAAAATGTGGCCAAAGGATGTCGGTATCCTGGCGCTGGAACTGTACTTCCCGGGGCAATACGTCGATATGACGGAGCTGGAGAAATACGACGGCGTTTCGCCCGGTAAATACACGGTCGGTCTGGGCCAGTCTCGAATGGCCTTCTGTAACGATCGCGAGGATATCTACTCGCTCTGCCTGACGGTGACCCATCGTCTACTGGAGCGGTACAACGTGAAATCGCAGGAAATTGGTAGATTGGAAGTGGGCACGGAAACTCTGCTCGACAAGAGCAAATCAGTCAAGAGCGTGCTGATGCAGCTGTTCCAGTCGCACGGTTGCACAGACATTGAAGGAGCGGATACCATGAACGCCTGTTACGGAGGAACAAATGCGCTCTTTAACGCCGTCAACTGGATAGAGAGCAGCTACTGGGACGGCAGATTGGCTCTGGTGGTAGCGGGCGATAACGCGGTGTACGCCGCTGGAAGCGCGAGACCCACTGGCGGCGCCGGTGCGATAGCTATGTTGGTGGGTCCGAACGCACCTTTGACTTTTGACCGCGGTCTCCGCGCGTCTTGTATGAGGCACAATTACGACTTCTACAAGCCGAATCTGGTCTCGGAATATCCCGTTGTGAACGGCACTCTGTCGATACAATGTTACTTTAGCGCTTTAGAGATTTGTTATCAGCTGTACCGCGAGAAAGCACAAAAAATGAATCCCGGCCAAAGTTCCGTAACGTTAGCCAGCTTCAAGGCGATACTCTTTCATTGTCCGTATACTAAACTCGTACAGAAGGCGTTCGCCAGATTAAGCCTAATTGATTTTCTTAATACGCCGAAGAATCAAGTTTCCAAGAAGTTCGAGGTCGCGGAAAAGTATCGCGACGTCAAACTCGAGGATTCCTATTTCGACAAAGATCTCGAGAAGCTTTTCGTGCGACTCAGCACGGATGATTTTAACCAGAAGACAAAATGTAGTTTGAGCATACCGCAGAATGTTGGAAATATGTATACTCCTTCGGTATACTCTTGTTTAGTATCATTACTTGTAAAAACACCGTTGAATGAATTAGCAGGTCAGAAAATCGGTATTTTCTCCTACGGCTCGGGTTCGTGTTCCAGCATGTACTCGCTAACAGTAACGAAAGATACGGGAGAGGGTTCCGGCTTGTTAAAACTAGTTAACGCGCTTTCTTACGTCTTACCGCACTTGGAACGTCGTCGTAAAACCCCTCCCTCGGAATATGTGGAAGTGTTAGATAAAAGAGAGAAAAATTGTCACGTTGTGCCATTCGTGCCGCAAAATAGCATTGCTGACATGTTTCCTGGAACATATTATTTAACAGAGCTAGACAAACAATATAAAAGGACTTACAAAAGAACATAAGATGAATATACTTTAGATGATCTATAGTTAATTTTCCGAATTGTATAATGATATAACAACAATTGATTCGTATGGAATTCTTAGAAAATTTATATAATTAATATAGGAGTAAAGAAATATATATATACATATATCAGGTATTTTTCTCAGGCACGTGTGTATTATTTTAGAATTATTTTGATAGAGAAGAAATTCTTATTGGCAATGTTTTCGCGGTTTTTACTATCCCTTACATCGTCAATTATAATACTTTCAAAATGTATTTATTGAAATTTCTCTGTTATTGCTATATCTTATTAGTATTTTTATAAATCTAATAATATGATATTTATATAATATACAATTAGCATAAAAAGTGCCTTACGTATACAGTGCTTTTACATGAAAGAAAACACTTAGATCTGTAAAAATGATAAACTTTTCATACATATATATATATATATGAGGAAGTACATGAGAAATTTATCATTTTTATAAACCTAATTGTTTATATATATATATGTATATGTATGCAGCTTATTTAATATAAAACTTTATAAAAGACATATGAAAATATCTATTTTTTAAGAATATTAGCGGACATGTGTCTATATTTTATTGTTTGCAGTCACACTTAACATGTCACAAATATTTTTGACGAGTTTTTTTTAAATTATTTACAGTAGAAGAGAGTCGCCGAATCTGTACCACTTAAGAATTTGATGTTATATTTTCAAATTTCTAATTTGTATGCAAGTTAGTATTAGAAATTGTAGCTTGAAGTTTAAGCTACAATTTCTTTAAGTTTATATATCTGTTGTATATTTTTATTTCTTATTAATAACTTATAAACTTTGTTTTTGTAACAGTGCAAAAGTTACAGTGCTTACATCGTACCGGTACCAAAATCGCACTTTGTCTTTTAAATATCGGTTTTGATATCCTGAAGCATCTGCAACACTCATTAAATTCATATTTTTTGTTGTAGATATTTATATTGCCTATAGATTTTATATAAGTTTTTTTACATACATGCTAGTCATGCACATATACGGCATGTTTATCTCACACAAAAATAGTTATTTGAAATAGTAACAAGTTTATCATACACAATAAAAAGATTGAATTTTGCAAACATTGTAAAAACAACTATATGCGAGTAAGTTAGACTTTCTTCATTTAAACATTTTTCATATCAATTAAAAGGTTTTTACGCATTGTATTGCATAAAAACCTTTAAGAAATCTTCCTGGTGATTATTTTAAGTAAATTAAACTTATTATGTAAATGTTGATTAGAACGGCAATAAATAATTATCTTAAGAGTTGTAACAAAACAAAGTTTTATTTAGTACAAGATGGGATTTAAACATGTACAACACAATATGTTACACACACAAAAGCGCAATATATTATAAATCCGTTATTAATAAATGTGTTATATATATGTTAAAAAAATATATTTTCCAATTGTTTATGAAAAAGAGGGAGAAATACAATAAATATTTTTATCTTATTTATATGAGATAAATGTGTATATTATTATTACGTATACTCTGAGCATATGTGAAAATTTACCAACTAGATGTTCTTATAATAGTGTCATTATTTGGATGAAACTTGAAATAGCTCGTGTGTTCAACTAACGGGATAGTTATATGAAACAGTGTATTTTCCAGGACCTATCGCAAACCTCGCATCTTAATTATGCAAATCCGTCCGTTCACGTCAATCCATTCAGTCACTTACTTTATTCATACATTATATTTATTGATTTACTGACACTTCTACATTTTGCAGTAAGTGCGCGTGTGAATGAGAAAATAAATAATAAAATATTTTCTACAGTTTAAAACTCGCTCACAATCTTCTTAAGTGCACTTCGTGAGTATTGTGCGTTTACAAAACGTATGTAAAACGCTCGTTATAAGTTTCGAGGCACTATGTAAAATTTTGTCAGGTCGCTGTAGTGTTTGTAGAGAGCCAAATGTACACAATAAGATCGGTCACTATAACTCAACATCTCAAATAATCGGATTGCTTTTAATAAAATTAAGTTTTATGCAACATGTGTGTGCCTTGTATATTTTCTGAGATACGGTTCTGCATTGAACTACAATATTAAAGAAAACAAAACAGTTATTTGAGAATACTAAGTTATAATGTGTTGGAACACTAAGTTATAACTTACCATGTGTATAAATTTGTACATGTTTGTTAAAAATTGATATAAAAACTGCGATATAAAAACTTTTTCAAAAAATAAACTTTTTTTAGTTTATCTTTGTTACAAAAGTTTTGAGAAAAATTTTTGTGCATACACATTAATATCATACAATAATGTTCAAAAAATTGGCTGCAATTTCAAGCGGAAACTTGACACAGCATCTTCCCTTATATATTTAAAAAAAAAAAAAAACTGAATTGTTAGAAGTATTTTGTCTAAACAGAAAGTTTAGATAGACGGTTTTGCATCTACCTAATGCTACTGCTTATCTCATATTTTAGCGCCTATCTCGAACCTTTCAGTCCGTTTTGTCTGACTTTCTTTCTTCGGGAACAATTGAGAAGATTTATGAGATTCTTGAGCACAATGCCGGCTTGATCATAAACTTTCAAATTGCATTGAGCACAATTTCAAATTACCATTCGTTTGGTAGCCACCTCACAATGCTAGTAGTCCATTACACAATTCTACCACAGACGATCTCGAGATCGTTTGAAGAAAGAAAGTTAAAAGAGATTAGACTAAAGGTAGTTCCTGGTAGTTTCTACCCTTTAATAAATATTTAATGAGAAAATCTTTCTTATATTAAATGTGTGACTATCAAACAGTTAATAAGAACTACCACACAAATAATAATTATAGTCTAGTTTCTCAATGGGAAAAGAGCATCTTCAGCTTATCTTTCTAATTATTACTACATTCTACGCGAATAAAAAAATATCTCTTGGTTTATAAACACGTTGTAAACGTGACACAAGAGACATTACTGTATGTCTCTTAATATCTTTTTCTTTGCTGACACAATAGTTTTGATCATTCTAGTTGAGAAATAGATAATAATTTATATAATAATTTTACATAACATGCTAAAGAAAAAAGATTAGATTTCAAAAATTTGAGATTTTCTAAAGAAGTTTGTATTATAAAAATAAGTAACTTTTATAAGAGAGAATTCTATATTATTACAAAAAGTAAACATAAAGTTCTTGAAATATCTAATGTAATGGAAGCGATCATCATTTTGTTCCGTCGAATGCATTTTATCTCATCAATATGCATTTTTGTCATAAATATTTCAACTTGGTAAGTAAACTTTTCCTTATACTAACAACCTGAGCAAGAAGATAAATCTCGTCCAACACCGAGCTTTACTACATCATTTTCACATGCGCTAATTTGGCAATTATCATGTCGTTTCTAAAATAACAGTTTGATTGATAAAAAAAAAAAAAAATGTGGAAAGTTATATGTAAGAATATTGTGCAATAGAAAAAAAAAGATAGATTTACCTTAAGTTCTGATGCCAAGTAAAAAAAGATGGAATCTATATTTGCATTAGTTTTGGCTGATGTCTCTATTATATGTAAAACTTCAGGCAAATATCCACTTAAAGCTTCAGCTTCAGACTTCTTTACTTCTCGAAGTTCCTCCAAGTCGCATTTATTTCCTATGTAAAAAAAAAAAAAAAAATGCAAATGCAAGAAAATAATTGACAACTTTGACAGCATTATGATTATATGATAACATTATGTATATACTATATACATAATATATGTATATGTATCTTACCAACTAATACTAATAATACATGTGATGATGTATATTTCCTAACTTCTTCTACCCAACGTTGCAGACTTAAAAATGTCGTTCGTTTTGTAATATCATAAACTGAAACATATATTCATACATTAGTTTTTAAAAAATACAATAGCAGTTTTCAGTTATGCAACAAAAATAAATCTATTACTAATAAGACTTATTTCTATTTTTACATACCTACAATCACTCCATTTGCAGATCTGTAGTAACTTTGAGTTATTGTTCGAAATCTTTCTTGGCCAGCAGTATCCCAGATCTGTAACTGTTTATAATAGATCGATATACTTTCATGATGTAATAACTATATATCATCAGATATCAATAACTAGAGTTTAAATATAAACAGATACTAAAATAAACAAATATATGTGTATATTGCAGTTTTCTGCAAGGAAAAAACAAAGAAAAGTAAAATCATACGACAGAGTTCTGCTTGCTCCAATATTTTTTCTTTCCTTTGTCCAGAAAAGAAATATATAGCAGCATTTTTAAAAACAAGAAAATTAAAGCAAGTGGATTTATCGATATCAGATAGCGAGAAAAGCATGTGTGCGTATCAGAAAACTGTTCGGAGGTTAAGTTACAATAGAGATATCTGTACTATTTAGGCACAGGTCGCACCTTGACTCTTTTGCCGTCTATGAGCACGGTCTTCATGGAGAAGTCAACGCCGATGGTACTTCCATGACGCTCAATGAACGTGCCCGATCTAAAGCGCTGCACAACACAGGTCTTGCCTGTGCCGCAGTCGCCGATCAGTACGATCTTGAAGAGATAGTCGAAGCTCTCGTCGTCGTTCATCATCAGGTTGTCGGGATCACGACACGACATTCTCACCGGGTGTCACGCGACGACAACACACGAGATAGCGGAAGACCGAACATTCGAATCTCGAAATTTCACAGTTGATCTTTTTCACGCCGTCATCACGAGCCTTTCTTTCACCTAATTACAATCCATCTTCGTCAATTTTTGATCCATCTTTCCGCCTGGTTGCAACTCGTATCACTGACGAATCGCGTGACAGATAATCCCTCTACGTCTTTCATGCTCTCTCTTATCTCCCTTTGCATTTCTTCTTTCTGTTTTTACTCGCTTTGTCTCTCTCAACGGAAAGATTTAAAAGAGAGAAGCGACAAGTGTTTAATTCGACACGCTCCTCTCAAAATTTTGATCAAAAACGTTCGTCGTTTTCCTTTACGAAAGAGAAATCGACAGGAATTGGTTCTGGAGCATCTTGGATGATCTCGAAGACATCTCTTGCTTCGCATGCTCACCGCATGAGGTCTTCAATTCGGAGTTGTCACTTTTGCCAATATCTCCTCTAAGTGCAAAAGGTGCAAAAATTAAGTAAAACGAACAGACATATGTATCGGCTAAAGTCAACATTTCATGGATCCGATCGTCGGATTGTCAGATAGATCGGATTGGCTGACACATCAATTTACATGAGAGAAGCAAGTGTATATATATTACATGTATGTATGTATGTGTTACGTCAGCCAATCTGGTTATCCGACAGTCCGACGATTTGATCCATGAAATACTGGCCTAATCATGACATTTTTATTCCGCAGGTTTTTCGAGCCACGAGTGACCACGAGGTCCCACGTCCCACGTCCTACCACGTTCCCAAAGGGGTTGTGAAAGTTTAAAAATAGTCGAATACAAGAGTCGGTGAGATGAACGTGTAAACCTGTCTTCGAATTTTGACTCCGAATTCAATATAAATTATTTTCGAGAAGCTCTCTGATCATGGCTTCGAAAATCACGCTCTCCCAGGCTCTGGGAACGGACGGAACTGATTTTAGTCACAGACAAAAAATCGCCACACATTACCACATTAGGTGAGAAATTCTTGATTAAAGTGCTTACTGTTATTATAGTGATGATGATACAGTGATGATGAATTGTGAGATCGCGAACTTTATTACAATACGACAGTTTTTAATTTACATTTGTGCTTCTATTTAAATGTGCTTCTATGTCATGACTTGTTTGTGTATGTATATATAAAAGTACATATAAGACGTTTGTATATTTGTATAATAATATTAACGAGCAATCAGTATTGAACAAATTTAGATTGTAATCTCTTGCAGTATATATTACATCTTAGTAAATTTTGCAATAAAAATAATAATGTATTTAATTGATGTAATTTGAAAATTTGTAATTTATGTAATTAAAAATTTGTAAGATATGTTTACAACAACAAGATATGTATAGAGAAACGTCAAAATAGTGCAGTTTTTATTTATTTTGTTAAAATACTGTACTTATTTTCAGTGCAACAAACAAATCAAGACTTAAGTATTGTATCTTCTTTCATTATCTGTTATTTTTTGTCATGCTCGCTAAGCTGTCCGCAGATATATTAGATCGTCTGGATATATTTATCTTGGAAATAGAAGAATTACAAATACCACAGGTATGCAATTTTACTTTTACTTGCATTTATATAAATGGAATGACGTTTATCTTAATCAAAATTTATACATATGTATTAAAAAATTTATAGTGTTTTAAAATTTATAGTATTTTAATTAAATAATTATATAACATTATGTACCAAACAATATTTTTCTTGATAATCTTGATATAATGTACACTTCATTGTAGTTTTTTTCCTTGATATTGATTTACAGTTTTTTATGATAACATATTAATAGATTTACATTACTTTTTGCTTTTAGCCATTATGGTGGGAATACATATGGTGTACTAGTTTATTTTTATCTTTTCTTGCCCTGTCTGCAATTAAAAGAAATAGAATCAAGACATTGCAAAAATATATGATGGGTATTGTTCTGTTGGGGTATGGTCCGTTGACTTATGCTACTGTGTATTATTTTAAGGATGTTTGGACATATTTAAGTATAGGTAAAACCGAATATATTCATATATGGCAGGTATGACTATTTACAATTATTA
Source organism: Pseudomyrmex flavicornis (assembly GCA_014825475.1). NCBI lineage: Eukaryota > Metazoa > Arthropoda > Insecta > Hymenoptera > Formicidae > Pseudomyrmex > Pseudomyrmex flavicornis. Next base: position 28,604 of record QVNW01000872.1, on the reverse strand, counting down.
ATTTTTCTTAACTTTTTTTTTATGTTGCATATGTAAAAGAGCAGAAACTTCAAAGGTTTCAAGAGATTTTAATTTTGCATTCATGTTTTATAATTTGTTTTTTCAGGGTTTACCATATGGCCTACTTTGGTATGCTTTCATTCTCTTAGCCTCACAGGTTCATTGTTTTTCTTTATACTTTTCTTGGAATCTGCTGGTTGCTTGGAAGACAAGAGGCACCAAAAAAGTGGACTGAATCGAAATATGAAATCATTATGCTTATGAACTATACTTAATACATATAAACTATGGACATCTGTCCTACAGTATGAGAGAGAAAAAGCTATATTGTTCATGATGTAAGAAAACAATAATACATAATTAATTGTTGTACAAGAAATAACATTTAAAATATGTAAAATTCAATGAGAAATGTATTTTATAGATTTATATATATGTATATATATTATATATAAATATATATATATGTGTATATATATAAGCGGTTATATTAAATGTATTTATATATGATAATGTATATATGGAAATACAAATAAGTTAATTAGATTAATACTTTTTAAACAATGAAGTTTTATGTATCAGATATATATATATATATATATATATATCGTATGTTGTTTTTATCACAAGAATCTGAAAGAACGCACCAAAGCAAGAGTGAATAGACAATTATTACGAGAGACTTATATACAAGAGACTTATATACAGTGAAAAATGTTTTAATAATGTTAAAGAAGACATCGGAAGTAATGGGTCAAAAAATTGATTTTTAACATATAGTTGTTACCAATTTACTCTCGAAATGTTTATGAGCCAAAAGTATACATTTTAATCAATAAAAGATTTGGAAAAGATAAAAAATATTAATTTTTGAGACATATTGAATTGAAACATTCCTAATCAATAATGTCGGTACAAGCCTTTTTGTCGATTTAAATGTAAACAATCAAACGAATATTTATCCTCTTGTATATCCTTTTCGTAGTATATATTTTGTATATGGTCTTGTAGTGTTTTCATCATTCGGTTTCTGTTCATCTAAAACAAATAATTTTAGTAGCACTTTAATTTTAAATTTTGTTGCTATCGTGCAATTGTAGATCTTTTAAATAATAATTCTTAATAAAATTGCAATTTGAAAAAAAATTAATGGTGAAATTATTCAGTAAAACAATCGCTATTAAATTTTTTAACTGAAAAAGAGTGGTAAAAAATGATCTAAAACATTGGAAAACTCTACGATCGCACGATAAACAATAAGTTTTTTCACACACCGCAACTTGGAAAGTAATGGATTCAATAGTTTTTGAAAAAGCTCGATTGCTAGTTCGAAAAATGTGATTTTGAAAAAAAACACGTTTAGTTTTAAGATAGCATTTTGAACAACATAATGCGAAATTATGTTCCATAACTTCGTTATTTCTTTTCTCGAACTAAAATTCTAAATAGTATTCTTCAATAATAGTAATTTTTGATAAGACAATAAAAAACCAATTATTTTTACCGTAAATGACTTTGGTGCCCTTTTAAAAGAAAATCCACGTAGACTTCTACATATAAATATCACAGTGCCTTAAAAAAAAAAAGAGAATAAAACTAAAACAGACAGGAAAAAAGAGGAAAACAATTGGGAATGGAAAATTATCTCTTGTTTTATAAAATTATTTTATATTCTCCTAAGTTCACAATTATAATATAATGAGTTCAGAAAAAATAAATGAACTATGAAATTGAAGCTATCAGTGACTATGAATTGGAAAGTTACACAAGTAACGTTCTGTGTTTGAACTTCTACTATTCGAGAAGTTTCAATGAGAATAATACTTCTAGGATGTTTTCATCACTCAACACTGCATGCTTATTAGCGATACAAAATACAAATTAAACATTTTAGTAAATAAATGACTTAGACTTTAACAGAAAAAGTGATCAGCGTAAAATTGCACACAAGTTTCGTAATATCACATTATATATCTAGTCACCGTTGAGATATCGATCTAGTGGATTTGGTCCTATTCTCTTCGTTTGATTTACCGCCTTATTCAAGTTTGATGCTTTCTCTATATCTCTGTCTGAAATAGTCGAAATATATAATTAGTGAGAAAAACTAATCAATTTTATTTTATAAATACATATTTTTTTCTCTTTTTTACTACAATACAGCAAAGCATATACCTGTTAATGAATATGAAACGTGAAGACAATTAAGCCATTCTGTCATACTGATCACTCTATCATTGTTCACGTCACAATGTTTCGGTAATTTCTTGCCGCATTTCCGGAGTTGTTTATCATTTGATACAAGTGTGCGAAATCCTTTCCATTCTTTTTTTTCTAAAAGCTGTAAAATGCGGCAATATTGCATGAAACACATGATGAAAACTTACGATTCCATTTCCAAAAGTAAATCAAGAATCAAGACCTTAATAAAAACAAACCGTTCTCTATATACATGATATCGTTTTGTTTTGTGTAAATTTCGAGTTTAAAAATTTGTAAAAAAAGGTGCATATACCTTGTTTTTATTCTTATCAAGTATTACAAAGAGCCAAGTAGAAACCTTTTCTTGCGGAGAAGCATTCCACTTAGCAGTTTCGTTAGTATCAATAGATGCCGTCATTCTCGTTTGCATAAGATTTACTAGATCTTGAAGAAATTGTTGTTTCCTCGACTCTGAGCATCCTGTCAATGGTAAATTAATAGTAAATCATGTGTGACAAGCACATCACACGCGTATATACACAGAAAAAATGTGGTAAATAGTTTTAAAATGTTAATTGTTATATATAATTTTTAAATATAGCACACATATCGAATCCACAAGACAAATCTACTAATTAAATCATCACAGAATACACGTAGGCAAATATACAGACTAAATATATAAAAATTGAATTCCTATGTTATAATAAAATGTAAAATATTGTATATCTCCCTTTTTAGTGACCGAAAGGCAAATGAAATAAGTGTCTTATACGGCCAGACTTCTCATAATTCAACTTCTCATTTCTTTAAATATGTATCTCTCATATCTAAAAAAAAATGTTCTTCCCGTATGACGGAAGAGAAATTGGAAATATGAGAAAGTATTTGGTCTCGAGAAAAGTCAAATTGTGAGAAAAATCTGACTGCAATAATATTTAACACCTTTTATAGGTCTGCTCGGAGTTGGAACTGGGTTACAGTTTGGTTGTATCGGTTGTTTTATCGATGTTCCTGGTATAGGTTTGCCCGAATCCTGAAGCACACACCAGCAATAACCGGAATAACATTGTATACGGTGATATCTTCCGTCGGGCGTGCATTCTGGAATGTATAACTGGCTTCTCGAAGTTTTATTCTGATCTTGCAACGGTTCCAGTGCTGATCTTCTATCCGATAGGCAATCATTTGCTAAGAGGATTTTAACACGTGATTACAACATGCCAAAATTCATGACATGCAACATTTTAATATAATTTACTTGAAAATGCCAATACATACCTGACTTTAAAAATACTTTATCTCCTCTAGACGTAATATACGAATTCCAGCACATTGTTTTCGATCCTTTATTATATTTCTTAAACAAACTCGGTGTTATAATTCTTAAAGCTGCTTTAGATATTATTATAAACACGGCACCGTTTTTTTTTTTTTTAGAGATTTTGTCCAACAAACAAACTTGTTGGGCTTATAAATAATTCTTATTCGCCGGACTTTGATCCTTCTTCTGTTGATCTTTTTCCATTGCCAAAAAAACACCTGAAAGGAATACATTTTGAAGATATTGATATCCGAAGTAACATAGCGGCAGCTTTAAGAGCTATAACACATAGCGAGTTTACTCAAAGTGAGTTAAAAAAGACCACGTACTAGACCAGTTCAATACTAAGATATGTATTGGCATGTGTTACGAGTAGCAAAGTTTTTATTATCAGATCCTTGATTGAGATCTACAAACACACAAACTTCCGCAAGAGATAATATAAACAATTCATTTTTATTTACGAACACACCGATTATGCAAATATCACTACGATACGTCAAGTGGAAGAGACTGCGAGTAACAACAAAATCTGGTCAAAAAAGTTTAACCAGATTCAACGATTGATTTTTATATTCCGATTCAGTATGAAATCTTGCGACAATTTTGTTAACAATTGTGTAAATTCTCGATTTGTAACGCAAGGTTTGTTCATGGTCTCTAACATATAGAATGATCTACAACTGTTTTGACTAATTTTCATGGTTCTAACAATCTCTTTCTCTTTAATTCCTTCCGCAGTGATATATTCGTATGTTTTTACTTTTTTTTTTTTATTTTGACAATCGTAAACAATTACTTACTATCACTCTCTTCCTTGCTGTTAGCGTCCAGAAAATCTTTAAACGGCTGGATAGTCGGTGTGGTTTGAAGAGACGCTGGAACACCTTTCAGAACAACTGCGAAATAAAATACGTAGAATAAATTTGTCACGAGCGTATTTTTTCCTTTTATATTTAATAACAAATTGTATTGTTTGAAATCTCCGCCTGCCCTTCCGATTAACATTAATCAGCCAGAACACACATTTTACCAAAAACTTGTGACTATACGTGCGCATGTGTGTGTGTGTGTGTGTGTGTGTGTGTGTGGCAAATAAATAACAAAATTGAATTCGTCGATGTATTCACATAAAAAAAGTTTGGTATTGTTACGTATTCGCCACATTATCTGTAGCAATTTCTAATTAATAACGAGTAAACACGCAATGTTTATTACATGTTAATTAGTTACATATGTACAATTACACGTATGTACAACTTGTAAAGGTTTTTGTTTAAATTGTTAATTGTAAACAAAAAGATGAATATGTACATTACGATTATACGTCGTTTTTACAAACTTATTTTTATCTAACATGTCGTTTCCAATACATTTTATCAATTTCGTGAAGCTAATATACGCAGAAAAAGCGCTACCACGTAATAGCTAATTTTTCGTTTCGTATCGATGTATACTTCAAACGTAAAAAAAATACTTTTTTTATCGAGACTACAAGAGGACAACATAAGGACGGAGTATATATCGCGCTAAAATCATCACAGACTTCTTTTTGAACACAGAAAAAAATACAATGAAATAAATACATATACGTGGAAACGCTTTCGATGTGCAAGACTGAAACTCACCTTGGTCCATGGCCCGTGTCCTTTGGGCCTCAGGGACCTCGGGACGCTCGTCTGCGGGGTTCAGCGACAAGAACAAACGTACTAAATGATAACAATGATGTCACTCAGCCGACCGGCCTTACCTATATATGTACAATTTTCGTTTTGTGTCATTCACGCATCGCAGGATTTATTTTTAGCACAGTAGCGAACGGGGCGGATAATTGATAAATTCAGCAACGATACAGGTGTCACGAGCGCAGAACACAGTACACAGTACATGCACGTTAATATCAAGCGTATACAAGATGTACATCGCGGGTACTTGATTTTCATTACTCCAACAATGGGATAATCGCAATACGGAAGCAGAAAGAAGCACGCGCGCGCAGATTAGAAGACAAATTTGAAACATAAAAAACTAGAATTTAAAGCAAATATATTCGGTATCTTGTCTTTTAAAAGATTTTGAAATCTCTCGAATTCTCTCATTTTCTTCTGCTTTGTCGCAAAGTTGTATTCATTAAAAAAAAAACTAATAAATAAACAATAAATCAATTTGACTGCTTTCCATTCCTACAAAAATCTCGCTCGAATGATTATTGTGGCTAGAAACATCACGCATGCGGTGTATTACTTGTTATTAGACTGTCATAAATAGCAAATAATCTTTGTCGTCGTGACGCATGGGCAAGAATTTAACTCATACATGAGGTCAATTACTTCATTCCTCAGCAACCGGTCGTGCGCGCGCATTTGTGTAGGCAACTTCCGGCAGGATTCACGAATGTTAAAGCGAGTCGACACACGACAACATATGTGGTCCTTGACACGCGTGACATCCTGTATTACGGCAATATTGTCGTTAATTTATATCACGATTTAGACACCGAAATGACACTCTCGTCTTCCAGCATTATTATATATGTAACAGAAATAATTGTCTCTTCTCTTCTTTCTTCCGGATTAAACTCCAGTTACTTTTGCCAATATTTTGACACGTTTTTTAAGCACGAAAATATAAATCTACACAAGGAATGTCTTCGGTTCTACATATTTGTGAAAACTACATCCCAATCTCTTTCTTTCAATGTTGTTTATAGAGAGCTTACGTTTGCTAACGTTGTATTATCCGCTGAATTGAATAAATTAATGTTACCCAGAAAGGGAAAATTACACAATAGTACTTTGTTCAACGTTTGTTTAGAAAAGCTATGCGCGTGCATGCTTGCCTTGTTCGCTGTGTGTGTGTATGCCATTGCCCATCACCGAAACTAGAGGAAAAGAAAAACATGCATTACATATGTGACTTACGCATAAAATCATTCGCGAGGCAAGCACCCCATTCTTGCCTGGATAGCTTTAAATCCCGATTAAGATCGCACGTACGCGCAAATGTGCGCGCGCACTTCTTCGGCTTCACCGCCTTCCTGGCGAGTCTTCTGAGCTCCGTGTATTCCGATTTATTTAAGAAGCCGTCTCTGTCTTTGTCCAGGGTGTTGAATTTCCACGACAACACCAGTTCTACATTCTTATCGTCTGTCAACAATCAAGGCAATAACATTTTTTACATCCGGCTTGTTTGTTTTATTTCGCGCGCGTGTAGCTGTCGTACCGTCGGCAGATATGTTGGTCCGTCTGAATTCGATCTTGAAGTTCTCGATAAGATTTCCATTGAATTTGGACTTCTCGGTGCGATCGCAAGTATTTCGATGCCTGTTGCTATTGTACTGCCTGTGTGAACGCCGCCTTTCGCCGCCGCTTCTGGTTGAAGCAGATCTGGGACTGGATTTCGAGCATCTGGGTCTTTTGTGTCTCACAGACGTGTCGGGCAACGCTCGTCCTTGCGGTGTTACGCACCAACAATAGCCGGTTTCCTCGTGACATTGCACCGGCGCGTACGTACCGTCTCTTCGGCAGAGAGGTCGAGCACCGGGTCGAGCGGTTAATCTCGCTGAGAAGCACGGCGGCGTCTCTGAATATAAGTCCAAGCAGCGCTCTGTGTCACTCGTCAAACTACTACTTATTTATATAACTACTATTATACGAAAAAAAAAAAGAAAGAAAACGAAAGACCTGTTGATGATGTTCTTTATATAATTTTCCATGGGTATGTGTGCGTGCGTATGTGTGTGTGTGTGTATGATGTGTTCGTATGCGTACTAAAAGATCTGCAAGCGGATTCTACAACCGTTTTAAAAACAGAGATTTCAGAAGATTCATGAGGGTGTGTTCGCTGATATCTGTACGAGCTGCGGGTTAACGGACCTTACTTTAAAAAAATCTGCGTTTCCCTCTTTTCAAACCAACTTTCAGGTCAAAACTCTTTTTACTTCTTACTTAGTTTAAGTGTACAAACCTGCGCAAGGCCCGGTATGCTTGATAAGAATGGATATCCCTTGACATTGCTGAGAAATGACGTTACACTGACTGGGGTACGTGACACCGTCGCTTCCGCACACCGGCACGTTTCCGCCATTCATCGTGCATTCGGCTATTCTCGTTCTGCATGTCTCCTGCAACAAAAAGAAAAAAAAAAGAAAGAAGAATTCAACCGGTTTAATACACACAGGTATAAATAGTGATTCAGATGACGAATTTTTTTTCACATTCTTCTCGTTCTTCAAATGATGACAAGCGCGCGACGTACATAAGTGTCTTCCTTTCGCACAGTGTGTGTGACAAGATATATCCCGCCAGCAACAACCCCGCGACGCGACGGGAAGTAAATAGTTCTGCGGTTACCGTCTTAATCATAATTAATTCGATAAGGAGAGAAAACGGCCGCGATATAAATAAAAATGATTTTTCTCTTCAATGCGGCTGCGTGCATTGGAAATCACGTGTACACAATGACGATTACATTATCGCCACGGAAATTGATTGGACCGCGCGATCTCTCATTCGCGTGTCTTAATCTTTGCATTTTCTCGCGCGTACACAACTCCGGGAAACGCGTCGCAATGAATATGCGACGCGTATGAAAAAAATGGAGCGTAAGAAACGCGTAAGATTCACCCGTAAGAAGTGGACGCGGACATCGATTAGCACATATTATATAATTGAGAACAATTGTAATGAAGTTACGGCGCGCGACGTACAGAAGCTACATGGGAGAGCAAAACCGCGAGCGATCGCGTAGCGCAAGTGCGGCGGCGATAAGCCGTGTTTATAATTAACTGAAAAAGGATTATAGAGCGTTCGTCGGAACGTCTTTAATCGCGGTGTTAAATTCCCGTCGAGAAGTTTACCTTTCTTCTTTACTTACCGCAAATAAAAGACTACTTGTGTCGCGCGGACCCCCCAATACGCTTGAGAAGAATAAAGAAAAACATTTGCGACAAAGCTCCGTCGCTGTACAGTCACGTTGAATCATTACGGCAAAAATTTATGAACCTCAGAACTTGAAAATTTTATCTTTGCACTATACATCTTTGCAAAATAGCTTTCTTTTTCTTTTTAACTTTTTCCTTTTAGGTTTTGTAAGTCATCTTTACACAAGTATTTTAATGTTTTATATTAGGTTTTAGTATTTAAAATTTTTATAATCTGAATATGATCTAAACGTATATATGTGTCGCGCGCGCGTATAATTTACACATCTAGAAATCAAATTTATATAACGTTGAAGAATATCTTTCGGCAATTTGAGCTCGCGTTAAGACATGAACGTGCGATTAAATTATATTTTTTAAGTGTACAATTTAAATAAATTTTCCCGCGCGACACATCTAAACATTTAAAACTCACCTGACGATAAATCGAATTTGTTGATTTTTATAAGAACTATATATTTTTTCTTTAAAATGTGCACAAAGATAAAAGCACCAAATTCTATTGCGCTTAAGATCAAGAACCAGAATTCCCTGAGTTAATTTCCTTGAAAACGTGTAAAACTAAAAAGGAATGTTTGAATACCCTGGCTGTAGTCACGGTGCTGGTTGCCGCGTGAATATCAACGATCAGCAACAGAAAAGTAGCAGCGTGTATCAGCATCATTTTCTCTCTAGAGTTTCCTTTCAACATGCGTTTCCAAAGAATGATAAAAGACCGAAGGCAATTGTCTGAAGAACACGCGCACACACGACACACAACACTACTCACGTACACACGCTGCACTCGCTACATTCCTACATTCCCCGCACATAGCGTGTGTTCTCGCTAATAATTATGTTCTTCTTATCCGAGCGCAATATACTTGACGGAAATTCTCGGTTCTCTCAATTGATGATCTTCCGCGTGTCTCGAGGCGATCGGAACGACCGTTGGATGCGGCAAGATAGATCCTTACCGGGGAAACGGGCACTAACTGTATCTGCGAACGAGCGTAGCGAGTGCTGTAGAGCAACTGGTACTAGAGCCAGCCACTTGTTCCGCCGCTGGAGCAACCTCTGCCACGGCCTCATACCAACACACTCTGACACACGCTGCTACATACTACGTTTCTTTTCCAACATCGATAGAACTCCCCGGTCCCCCTAACGGGGAAGTATGGATTATTACATTAATATATTTTCTATGTGGATATATATATATATATATAATATATATTGTATTTATATGTATATGTATGTGTATGTAAATATATGCGCGCGGATGTATATATGCACGTAAAATACATTGGTATTAATTATGTATTATTATTATTATTATTTGTTCCTTCTCACTTATATACCTTGACATTATCCAAGATTGCGAAAACTTAACTCCTCGGGAATTGAATAACTGTTTATTTAACAAACAGTAAGAAGTAAAAATTTAGACATTGATTTTTAGCTTAAATTACAACTATTATGTGTTGCAAAGCAACGCGGATAACTTTACCTAAAATTTCTAGGAAGCTGAAAAATAAACAAAGTTAAAATTAAACTGAAACCTAGTGAAGATCAAAACTTTTTGAACTGCGAATTAAGATTCATTATATAAACTACTCCAAATTCGCGCGCACATACAGACATTCACAAATAAAATAGAACTTAAATAAACAAAAAAGATATTCATAGTGAAGAGTATGACCTACTTTTTTAAAAAGTTAAGATCTACATGAGGGATGTGTGTACCGTAATACAACGAGACTGATAAAATATAAATGGTACTTCATTTTGACTAACTTACATTTTATCTCTTTTATCATCTTCAATGTGTAACTCCCCTTTCTGCATTTATACGCCGGTGCATTTATGTCTTCCACTTGACTGGAGCGGCATTGCAACTATAAGTTTGCGCCGGCTTGCGTTTAGCACATGAGTTCGCTCAGTTTTTATTTTACGGCTTGAAAAGATAAAAAATAAATTGTTCAATGACATTACCCGAGTGCGTTATAGTTTCATACGCGGAGCAAAGAGACAAATTGCACAATGCAACAAAAACATTTGTGTTGATGTTATTTAAAGAACTGCACGCGCACATAGTACATTAATGCCGCATTCAGTGTACAAATATACAATCGCGCGATTGATTCATCTCTTTATTTTATTACGGTCGCAAAAAGTGGCTAAATTGCGATAAAAAGATCAAATTCCGTGTATGAAATCAAATTCGGAATATAAAGCAAGCAGAGTTTAACGAGCTCTACCTAACCGGAGAAATTATGTCGAGTGGTTACTTCCACTTTCTTTCTTGTTCGCTATGCAGATGCGTGGTGCCGGGACGAGATCGAAGATTCATGAGTCATCGGGAATTCGAGACCGATTCAAAACTGGTTATTTGGTCGAATGGAATGTAACGTTTAGCACATACACATACACGTCAACATAGTAAGTCTGGGGTTACAAGCCGCTCTTTAAGCATGTAGTATGCATATATATATATATACACACACACACTAAGAAAGATTGGTTGACGGTAAGTTACCTGCCGTGAATTAGATATTTTTTTAATATTGTCCTTTTCCTTATTTTTAACAGTTTAGTTTATATTCATGTATGAATATGTATATAATGTTAAATTATTTTTATTAATAATTTTTTTTTTTAATTTATTTTAATGTCTCAAATATTTCTTTGCTCAAAAAGTCCCCAGATAAAAAAAAAAAAGAAAAAATAAAAGAGTTCTATATCTATTTTACGTTGAAAACTATTGTTTTTTTTCCAAAATAGACTACAGTTTAGTCACAATCTACCTTGACACACTTGCATCTCTTCCTTGTTTAATTTTTTCTCATTCTCTCCTCTTTAAAAATAATAAAAATTATACTTCGCGCAAGAGAGTTCCTAATCAAACGATCAGACACAGTACAAATGAGCGCGTTTAAGAGAGCATCCCTAAGCTTCCGATGAATAGTGTATTACTTGTTGTAGAACGCGCATTCCATCTTCGAACACATGATATCTGTACGATTGCATTACTGATGATTTACTAGAGAATTTTTCCAGCGCGATCACTTTTCCATCTTCCTTTTCCGTTAAGTTCCAGATATTGCGAAATAAGACTTTTTGAGGAAAATCGTCGGTGAGAATTGAGCTGGTCCATACGCATACATGTACCTGAATGTGTAATTAAATCGGGTCAAATTTTGTGTAAAAAAATTTTTAACTCGAGATTTAACGTATTCATATTGTACATATGTAAGGCTCTATAGTTACTTACATTCATATTTAAAACTCGCGAACATGAGTTCATCGAATGAAATATAAGAGCACAAGTTTTAGCAATAAACATCTTCGTATTATTTCTAGCAGCTTCATCATTGAGATAGTCATCTAAACTGTCTATCAAAAGCACAGAAGGTACAGCTGCATAAGTATGCAATTTAATAAGATGTTCTACAAGACTTTCATAATCTGGTAAATATCTGTAAATAAAAATAATCTACATAGGTGTGTGTGTGCAAAAATTATATATACAATTTTTTTAATAGAACAATCTATACTCTTCCTGTTTTAATAATTTTAAGATATTTTCTTATTTTTTATTGTATATTTGATATATTTTAATTATAGTTTGTGTTTTTTTGTGATATCAGCACAATTTTAATACATATAAGAATATAACAAAGAAGATTAATTAAAGGACCTTTCTTATTTTATACATGTACTCTCTCTGATAAGTTTGTAAGCTTTTTAAATTAGATTTATAATTCCTTTTTTTTTAATTAAATCTATAATCTTTTCTTTGTGTGAATCAGTTTATTTTATTTATCTTCAATATATTTACTTTTAAATATTTTTATATAATATAAAAATATTTAAAAATAAACTATATAGAATCAAGTGTGTCATGTGTCTGTGTGTCATATGCCCATATATGTGTCTTACACAAATCTCATTAGTTTAAGAGCAACTACTGTTGGATCACTTCTGTCATGACAAGCTCCTGGTCTTTTTTCTAAAGGCACTGGTGCAATATAAATGACACGTCTCCCTTTTTCTGCCCAATATGTAGCAGCCTGTTAAGTGAGAACTACTTTGTGAGTATTAACTTGTATATCTTATGATGAACTGATAAAGGAAAAAAGAAGAAGGGAAAAAATACATATAGATATATGTCATTTTTATAATACATTTCGTTCATCAAACTGCAAAATATTTCCAAACTTTAGTACAAGCAAGATAATTTTAAAATAAAAAACCGCACAAAAACAAGTATATTCACGAATTAATAAAGTTTATATATGTAAATTTTCACACATAAATAATCTAACAACTTTTGTCATTCGACTTATTCACGTGCATACCTCGAACATAAAAGATTCGCTCAATTTTTTCGGGCCGCACAGTAATGTTGCTTTGACATTCTCCGAGAACATAATTATTGTATATACATATATATTACATATACATATTCCACGAAATACACAACTTTTATTTACGACACCTTCTTTATTTTTCTCTTTCTCTCTTTCTTCCTCTTTGCTCTATTTAACAATTAAAATCTAAGAGAGAAGAAATAAATGTTGTTTACAATAGTTTAACAAATTCAAGTGCAATAATAAAATTGGAACGAAAAAAGACTATCCTCTCTTTCTTGCCGCCAGCTGTCAATCATGAACCAAAAAAACTATTAGATGTACAAATTGTATCTATTATTGCACAAACTGTGCCCCGAAAAAAAACGAAAAAGTTCCCAAGATGACAAACAATTCCCGTCGATTTCCTCTCTTAAATTTTGTATGAAGTTTTAATCAACGTGATTTTTCAACGACAAATTGCATCAAAACTTTGACGACGATCGACATACGAGCAAACATAAATTGCGACGCCCGATTCGCCATTTTCACCAAATCGAGCGCGAAAAAGCGATTGGTTCTCACGTTATTCTCTATAGCGTCATCGCGTTCCGTGCGCAGGAGCCATAACCACTTCTTCACACATCTAGAATTTTAATACAAACACACTCAACAAAAAATAGTAATTGCGCTTCCTTTCAACGTGCGAATACACGTTTATTTGTTTATTTCTGCGATCGGTATTAGAAGTTTATTTACGACGCAACTCTTCAGGTTACGCACGAGGTCCGATGAGCCACCAAGAGGTCAATGGGGGTCGGCCATCTGCCTTAGCCGCAGCCAGAGCCACGTCATATTCGTGGATACCGCTGTCGAGCGAACAGTACGAGCTGGCTTCACCGGGAGTTTAACGTGAAATTACCGTTCGCGCGTTATCGCAAACATGAATATATTTCGACTGCTGGGCGATCTGTCGCATCTCCTAGCTATTATTATACTTCTCGTCAAGATATGGAAGACGCGGAGCTGTGCCGGTGAGTGACCGCTTTGTCAGTCTCGTGTCACTCTGTATTATGCGTTCGGTTACGTTTAGCCGACAAGAGAACTGATCGGCGACGCTTTTCATGTATTCGCAGGTATCAGCGGCAAGTCACAGATTCTCTTCGCGATTGTTTACACCACTCGTTACCTAGATCTGTTTGGCACTTATATTTCGGCGTACAACACGCTCATGAAGATCATCTTCCTGACAACGTCGTACAGCACGGTTTTCTTGATGTACGTCAAGTTCAAAGCGACGTACGATCATAATCACGATACATTCAGGTAAGTCCTTGGACTATTGTGCCGTCTCTTTTGACGTATGTGCCAGTGTTCTCTCAGATGTACATAAATGACAGATCTTTTTTTATTTTGCAGAATCGAATTCTTGATTTTACCAGCGTTTGTACTAGCTCTGTTGATCAATCACGAGCTATCGTTTATGGAGGTTTTATGGACATTCAGCATTTATTTAGAATCGGTGGCGATATTGCCGCAACTGTTTCTGGTGTCGAAAACAGGCGAGGCAGAGAGCATCACCAGCCATTATTTATTCGCATTGGGGTCTTACAGAGGATTGTATTTATTTAATTGGGTCTATCGTTACTACGCCGAAGATCATTACGATTTTATTGCTATTGTTTCTGGATTGGTGCAAACAATTCTTTATTGTGACTTCTTCTACCTCTACATTACCAAAGTACTCAAGGGCAAGAAGCTACAACTACCAGCTTAGCTTCGAATGAGAGTATTGTTCTCTTATACTTTGGAGAAACATACGACTGCCTGTTTCCGTCATCGCCAATTCAAGATACATCTCGGCGATCTTGGAAAATGCGAGAAACGCACATTTATATATAGTGTACGTTTCTGCTAAAGTATGCGATGTCCGGCAGCATTTTCCTCCTTTCGAACAGTTTCTTCCTCTCCCTCTCATGTATCATCCCTTATATATATATGTAACGCATTACATAATAGTGCTTTTACTTTGGGCGCTTACGCGCTTCAAGCGTCAGTTCAAATTTTTTGCTCATTGAATGCGGAGAAAAAAAGAAATAAGACGAACCGATCCTCGTGAGCGCCCAAAGCGAACGTACTCGTGCTGTTTTCTTTTTAGGACGAGAGAGAGAGAACTGATGAGAGATGTTTCTCTGAGAGTTTCTTTCATATTTCTCATTTCCAGAGACGTACATTATTACAAAACAAAAAATCAAGATATTTATCCATTTTATAAATTTAAATACACTTACGAGAGGTGAAAAAATGTTTCTCTAGGAACAGAAAGAATTATAGAAACAGAATTTTCACTTGTGTACATTTACAGTTTGTGTATTGTTATATAATTTTCAGTAATAAACATAGTAAGTAATTACGCATATTTATATAATAATCATCTCTGAACGAAAAATCGGCGAGAAGATCCAAGTACTGTGTCACTTTGGCAATTCAAGAAGAACGCGAAGCAATATACTTAACTAAATCAGTAATGTGAACTGCCTCGTGAAGAGTGGTCGAGCGACTTTTTACATGGACGATGCCATTTTTAAGACTAGTCTTATCTACTGATACGACAAACGGTATCAGATACATTTCTATAATTTGTTCTTCATTCATCAATATAGTAGAAATTCCTTTTCCTCTAATCATATTGTTTAAATATAGTACAAATTGATTTAAATCTTCTACTTCTGAATCAGTCTCATTCCCCTGTCTCTTTACGAAGAAGGTAGTTTTGTACGGTGATAACTTGGGATGAATATGCGCACTAGGCGAATTGTCCGACGTGTAACTGTCGCAGAGCAACGCCAGGCAGCCCCAGTCCAAGGAAGCGACATGCTCGATCATATGCACGTCCGAAGCAATATCTTTACTACTTTCAGTCTGTAAATAAATAATTCTCTTCTTTTACATTTTTCCTTTCGGCAGTTACCAATAACGCGTTAAAAAAAGACTCTTGTTTGTTCTACCTGAGAGAATAATTTACGTGTGTCGGAGTGATGAGTGATCGTCTCCACAGCGATACTTCCGAAGGAGAATCGCGCCTCTATCTCCGTGACATCGACGTTTCTCGCCTTCTTCGCCTCGGCAAGGATGAATCTCGAGGGATACTGCGCGAGTTTGCGCCACCAGACTTTACGCTCTCTCTGAATCTTGTGCAGTAGCTTCTTTGACTCCGACGCGTCGATCAACATTTTGAGCTTGGCGATTCTGTGAGACGATATTTTGCCACCGGCTGGCAGCAAGGATTCGTTCCACGTGGTTTTCGACGTGGCGAACGTGGCGAGCGCGAACGGCGTCACGTCCGCCTTTGTTCTTCGCAGCATTTGTAGCGTGTCAGCGATGTTCCCGTCGTAAAGGAACACGTTGTAACGCGACATCGTGAGGCAGTGCGCGAACCAGTGTTCCTCGAGGTTCCGCAGCACGAGTTTGCCCTGAGGACCATAGGCGAAGATCCGCTCGGACAGGTTGAGGAAGTGCGGGCTGACGGTCCTCAGTACAGTCTCCAAATTCATCATCCTGAATCGGTATTTCCCTTTGAGGGCGCTACAAAGTACTCTTCCTCTAGCACCGCGGCGTTCTTCAGAATCTCTTTCCGATTGACATTGTTTCGTGCAACGTCCTCTCGCAATCGGATAAAGTCGTTCTCCAGGGTGCTGTACAGCGGACGCACGGACTCGTCGATATGAACCTTTCGCAATCGCTCAGCAAACGCTATCGCTTCTTCCAGAACACGTTTGCTGTGCTCGTACTCGAAACCGACCAGCGCCAAGTTTTCGATTCTTTTGATTGTTGCCTCGTCAATCGTGATCTTTTTGTTGTCTGACCGATTGTTGCAGTTGTTCTCTATCGATTCCTGTTGTTGTTGTTGTTGTTGACTTGCTTGTATCGTCGAAACAGACAATGTTCTAGGTAAAAGTGCGGTAAACCGATAAAGAAAAGTAACAATATTCTTGTCGAATGTTCGCTGAAATCGCCACAGTGCGTCCATAATCCTAGGACGTTCTAAGATGACGCGATATAATGATGATCTCGAAGATCAGATATTTACACAGTACATGTGTGTAACATATGACTGTTTGTCAGCTGATTACTGTTCTCCGTAGACTTTTTGAGGTAGACTGCTCGTGCGTGGATTTATAGTTGCTTTCAGCTGCGCCTTCAAAAACCTTTTCTGAACAATATAATGCTATTAATCTTCAAGATATATTGTTAACAAATAATACAAAATATCGTTTTTATATTAATTAGATTTCCAAAATTTCCGAGTTATGAGAAAAAATCAAAACTTGACACAATAAAAAACGATAGATGTAAAATACTTTTAAATTTTCTCATAGCGATTCCATAAACAATTACGCAATCGTTGCAATATCTGCAAAGAATTTTAATTACGTACCGCAAGCGCTTCCGTTTCCGGTTGTGTACAAGACAACAGCTTCGAGTTTTGGTTAAAGAGAACGTCAAATCGTATCAGGCTAGGTTGGGTTAGGTCGAGTCTATTAATAGCTGGATTCAGCACAATTCTCAAACGCCACTGCGCTCGATGTGCACATTGAAAGTATGTACGAAGCGATGTCCACATCTTCGAGTCGGTTATATCTGGTTCTGTTCCGTGCTGTGCACGTACAAATAAATAAAGAAACTAAATTACAATTGCTATTTTTTTATTGAAAACACGTGATTTTATAGTTTGATCAGTTTTATTGAACTTGGACACATAAATAATGGATGTGCAACATATTTATAAAGTAACTTCGCGGTATTTGAACAACGTCCAAGTCGATCAGGACTTTTTTTATCTTTCGGCAGCACGATAAGCTTTCCTTCCTGTTCATTTTCTTCATTCCTTTTTTCCAACATTTTTGTCCTATTTGCCGGCTATAAATTGACAAACTAATGACGTTCCAAGACGTTTTTTCTTAATCCAGAGCGGCAGCACCGGATATGATTTCAATCAATTCTCTGGTGATCACAGCCTGCCGAGTACGGTTGAATGTGAGAGTGAGCTTGTCGATCATTTCGCCAGCGTTCTTACTGGCGTTGTCCATAGCCGTCATACGGCTGGATTGTTCGCTGCATGCACCTTCCTTCATTGAGTAAAACAGCAAGGAAGCAAGCGAGAATTCTAGATAACTCTGTATCACTTCTTCATCTAGTGAATCGTACACGGATAGTTTCGGCGCGCTGGTCACCGCGTTCTTATCGAACAACGGCAGAGCATCCACACCATACGACACCACGGACTTGAATTTGTTGTACACAATACGTCCGGAGCCAAAGGAATAACTGCAAAAATAATAAATTCAATCATAATCTGTTGTCACACGCAGCAACAACTGAATCTCAAAATTCAGAATCAATATTTTTATATTAATTAAAGTATTTATATAATTATTAAATCTGTTAACAAATACTGTAGCGAAATATACCCGCTGTTCAGTACTTCTATGGCTATCTTTGCCGAGTCATTAAACGTCGGTGGTTTACGACCGACCTCGGATGCGACAAAGAGTATGTTGTTTGCGAACAATCGCTGCAGAATTGATCGTGATTTCTCGCCGATGCATATGATTTTTGTGTTTTCGCGTTCCTTAGGATCGGCCAATAAACTGTCACGGATGTTACGTGACACGCCGGTGTGCACAGCGCCGCACAGACCACGGTCGCTGGTCACCGCGATGACCAGTTTTTTTGGCTCTTCTGGCGGTGCTTGAATCTCAGCTTGCTCGTAGAATATCTTGGTGCCGACTCCGAGAGGTCGGGCCTGCTTCAAGTCACGCTCAGCTCGATTGTACTTGGCTGCGGACACCATCTTCATGGATTGTGTGATCTTTTGGATATTCTTAACGGACTTGAGACGTATTGAGATGGCCTTGAGAGTGGCCATTCCTCTCTGTTGCTGCCATTGCTGCTCCTGTGTAGCCAGCCGTAGGATTGATGGCACACGATTGCTGAACATTGTTGTCAGATGATCCAATCCCTAAAATTAAATTCGAATCAAGTAAATGTTATGTTAGCTACGTTCTTTATGATTTCAAAAACCAATTCTTTGGAAGAAATTTAGCATCTTCTAGATTTAACCATCTTTTTTCTATCTTTACAAAACACAGTGTGTGTGTGTGTTCTTTACTTGTCACTTTACTAATAAAGTAAATCTTAAGATACACGATGTAAAATTTGACAAAAACTAGGAATTACAACCGAAGTGTCAAATTTGACAATGTAAATTTAACCGAATGTAATTTAAAACGCGGCACAATACCATTTCGTTTACATAATCGCAGAGAAGATCGGACATACACATACAGATCCACAGTGTTCATATAGTACTCGGATCAATTACGGAAGCAAGTATAGTAGAGAACTCGAAATTATTCGAAAACGATGCAAACAAATCGACTTACCAATCAGGTGCAAAAATAAATTCCACAAAAAACGCGAAACACTTTATCAGTCAGCTGAAACGGCCTCCGCACGCACTGGCACGCACGGAAACCCACGGAGAGAGATCCGCGCACACGTAACGCGCTTTAAAGGCGGGTTTGCATTTATCTAAGATTTATGCGCCATCTATACGAGCAAAAATTATCGATAAGATGTTGAAGAACATTCTTCAATTTTGTGAAAAATGTACTACAAAAGAATAAAATTATTTTATCTGTATATAATACAAACGTATATTATATTGTATAAAATCTCTACGACATTATGTATATACAATCGTATCTTATATAAATTTGTATTTCTATATGAAAATTACGAGACACATTTGTACAGAATAAGATTATCTCGTTTGCAATTTACGTATATTTTAAAGACTAGAGGAAAAATAAAGAAATAAAATTTCCAATTTTTAAGCATTATTTGCAGTTTTTAACAGAAAAACAAATTATAAACAATATTGAGTTGATGCGCAATGTTTTCAGTAAACAGCACATATCACTTTAGGTGTTTATTAATAAGATGTATAAACACCCCTGAAAGAGTGCCCACTTATACATGTACTATTATATGCATTGTACTATATACATTTCAATAAAGACAGAAACTCAAAACAAATCAAGTGGAGGGCAGGAGTCTTTGTCGAAAGCTTCTTCCCGTTCACCATTCTGTTTTTGACGATAACGCTCGGCATGCATCTCAAAGACACGTCTCGTTCTTTTCCACATAAATAAACATTCGTACATATCTTCTATTATCAATCTGCATTTCTCTTTGCCTCTGTGATAACCGTACGCTTCCATACAATCAGCTAACTGTATTTCATAATTTGCACAATCCTTTCTGCATTGAAAGTTGAATACTTGATTAAACCAATCTGTAACCGGCGTCTTGATAAAAGGCGATTGCCATTTCATGGCAATAATATTGTTGTGATCTAACATGATGTAGCTGTAAACATTGCACAAATATAGATAAAAACGAAGGAACGAGTAATACACGTACCGTGAAATCTACTCAACTTCTCGTAAGTAATCTTCTAATTATTTCAGTTTGCTATTATTCAAAAATCTTAATGTGCAAAAGCAATACAAACGGGACGACCTTTTTGCACCTTTACGTAATCGCCATTAGAGACAACTTATTACTGTTACTAACCTCACTATTGAACGACTCCATTGAGAGGGAAACTCAAATTGTTCTGTCATCATGATCACCATCGACAATGCAAATTGATCTTTTAACTAGTTAAATAAATCTAATGAATAATCAATAAAAACAATAATTGTAATTTATATAACATATATCCTTAAAGTTACATTCAATTATGTACGTAATTACATTAATAAATATGAATTAGATTTTTTGTAATTTTTAATTGCAAAAAATATTTAATATACTGTTCCTAAGATTTCAACTTTACTCATAATAAAAAGTCGTTGATTTCTTCTCTCATCTTTTTAATGCACAATCTTCGTTGAGCAGCTATCAACAACGGCGCTGGTAAAGTTTGTAAAATATCGGATCGTCGGAAAATCAGTTTACAGCTATAACAGAGACAATCCCAAACGTTTTCAGCAATTATTTGTCTTCTTTTATTATCTTTACACCCACACTCGCTATAATCATTGCACTGCACCACGTTACTTAGTCGCGATATTGCGCAGTTCATTTCTCCATTT
The DNA here is from genome assembly GCA_014825475.1 of Pseudomyrmex flavicornis. Classification (NCBI taxonomy): domain Eukaryota; kingdom Metazoa; phylum Arthropoda; class Insecta; order Hymenoptera; family Formicidae; genus Pseudomyrmex; species Pseudomyrmex flavicornis. The sequence goes on along the minus strand of QVNW01000872.1, from coordinate 7,640 downwards.
TTTTTATTATCAGAAGTCCGTGCATTAACGCACTTAGTAGATACCAATCTGGAAACTTCGATCGCTCTCATAGCGGATACTCGGTCGTTAGCAAGCGTAGAGTCCAATACTCCGTCGCACAGTACGCAATAATCCTCTTCGTCTTGCCTTTCGAGATTTCTTGCGCTTAATTTCTCAGCTGTACGAAACACAGTAGATACTGTGCTTGGGAATTGAGATTCCAAGTTCGTCGTGAAATTGTGTGCTAATGTTTGTATAGAGGTTGCAGGTGCTGTCACATCGGATTTCCTGATTTTAACACAATTTACCTCATGGTATTTTGCATAGTATACCAATTCCTGCTGTGTAAAATCTCTCATCGGTTTGAGTATCTTGATATCGGCGTATCGAGCATCGCAAAATTGTGCTAAGGTGGAAAGTTGTTCACCTCGTCCTAAACATACATCTCCGAGCACTTTGGCGGCAATGTCTGTAGCAGAATCTGCTACAAGTATTTTGTTACAATTGAGTTTTCGAGCGGCTAACAAAAGCAATCTCCGACGTAAGTAATTGAGCAAATCTATCCTGGAAGTGTTATCCGATAAATTGTCCAATATTGAACGGAGCTGATCATCATTTTCATTGTTTGTTTCTCGATTATCTATCCGTTTTATATCCAAGTTGTCATCTTTGTTTAAAACTTGACTCAGTAATACAATGTAACCATCAAATTCAGAATTGTTCATTTCCTTAGCAACTTTCTGTCTCACATTGTCTGTTTCTTCATTTGTGTTTTCCACTATACCACTGTCTTTTAAACCATTTTACAATCTTAGTATTTATTATAGTATTTGTGATATAAAATGATTGATGTATAAAAAACACTTATAAAACTTACCATCTATATATAAAATTGTTGTTTTAAACACAAGTTTCTTATGAGCTGATTCGCTCATGCCAGCTTTGATAAGATGTAAAAGCACGGTAGAATTCAATTCGCCAGAATAATCAACCAGTATGGAATCGTCACGTCGAATAAGCTTAGATTTGCCAAGATTGGCTCTAAACTTGTGATTTGCAGCAATTAGAAAACATGTTTTACAATAACCACTTTGGCCAATTAATAAAACATCAGCATTTTCACATCTACATTTTCTGCATAGGGTATCTTTGCTACAAATAAATATCAATACATAATAATATAATATAATCAATAACGCACATATATATCAATAATATATATATATATACACGAAATAACATTTATTGTTACTAATTATACTTACGTCAATGTGTTTTTATCATTAACTAATTTTTCATCATCACATCTATAATCATTTAATGAACACATCTTGGTTTTAGCAGATTGTTCCAAAGTGTGTGTAACTAATGGTTGATTTTTATAAATTTTGCTTAAACAATTGTTTTATTCTTTCTAATAAGTCATTCTCGCTCCGAACTGTTTTCAGGTTATGTTTTACGAGATGATCCGCGTGTAAATTGGTCACGTAATTGTAATTCTCGATGCAATCGATCGATTTTATGTCTCGATCGATCTGCATTTATAAGTGATTTTTGTAAAAATTAATATAGTATCTTCCATACTGTACTGTTTTGAATAACACAAGTAATACAAGTAAAGAACACTTTAATGTAGCTATTATCTCAAGAGACAATGTTCAAATTTTTTAAAATAATTTATTACTATAATAAATATCAATATAACAGTTATTATTAAATTGTCATCTGGTTTTATTTCGTAAAGTAATAATATTAACGATCTTGTTAATTAAATACAATATATTGATTGTTTGATTTTCAAGATATGACTTGCTTGCTATCTGAGAATGGTTAAATGAACGATAATGATGATGATTAATTGATAATATGTATATAAATTAATATGTAACTACACCATTACCAGAATACTCATTATTTCAAGATAACAAATAAATGTCAAGTCTGGATCGAGATTTTTGCTGTTACACTTGTTTTACACAAATACTGTCGAAGTGCTTTTTTATTTTGAAAATTTCTGTCCGAATCAATGTGATTGACCTAGCTTTATTTCGAGTTTACATCTTCAATTTTCAATGTCAAACGCTGCTATAAAAAATGTCGACAATTTGGAAAATTATGCATATAAAAATATTAAGCGTATTTTTTTTACAGTTTGTCATTATCAATAGTCAAGACGTAATATACTATATATGCTAACGCTAATCGTGGAAGATTTTACTATTTGTAAGTGGATAAGACCAGCCACCAAACACCCTTTCGATCTCTTGCGCAACAGCAATTGTCAAATGATCACAGCCTGGATTTGCGACAATCTGTAGAAGGAAAGAAACACGATATTAAGAAATGAGCCAAATGGACAAACTTATTTCTTTTTTTAAATAAAAAAACGTATTAACAATAATTGCAAACGTAATTATTAAACAGACGTTACAAACCAATGTAAACTGATTGGGCTAAAGATACAAAAAAAAAGGATAAATAAGAAAAAAAACAAAAATAATAAAATTAAAATTGCTTATATGTATTCCGCCTATTGTGTTGAACGGAGAATAATAATGTTTCTTTACCTGAACTCCAACCGGCATTTCTCTCTTATCAAAGCCAAGCGGACATTGCGTAACCGGAAGTCCGAGCACGTTGTAAATAGCCGTGAAAGTGAAATTTGGGATATTATACCACACTTCTTCAGGATAAGGCGCCGACGACAAATAAGTTGGAAAGATTAAGACGCCGTTATCACCTAATAACTCCTAATCAAGCAGTTTTTACAACAAATGATATATTTTAAAATATAATAAAAAACAATACATGTTAGCGTCAAAAGCCGAAGTGAGGTTGATTCTAGGATTGACTGGTTAAGTCGCGGAGCATAGTCAAAGAAATAAGGTTTTTAGCATACTTTTCAATGTACGCTATTGTTGCAGTGACATATTATAGATTAGATTGGGTTAGGAGAGAGGGTGAGGGGGCAGGGGCAACGCCCATACGTATACGATAGTATGTAATACTAGAGGAAATATTGTATACGTCTAAAATGTCCATTCGGACTTTGACCGTTGTTCCGCGCATTGACCAGTCAATCCCAGAATCAACCTCACTTCGGCTTTTGACGCTAACATGTACACACATTATTATATATACATCATTATTATATATACATCATATATACAGTTTTTTCCAAAAAATTTACGAATGTCAATAGAATTTTACCTCAAATTCCTGTTTTAATTGCATTTTTATTTCTACTATTTTATTATAAAACGACTGTGGAGTAAGGCTGAAAAGTTTTTGCGTGATCCCATACATTAGGGCAGGAAAACTGTGTGGTGACATACAAAAGAGGAACTTCAATACTTCTTTCCATACGCTCTTTGTTTTCTGTATAAAATATATATGTAAGTTCTTTTTCTCCATAACTTAAATTACAAACCTTATTATTTACATTATATATATACCTTGGGATCATCAAAACGATCAAACATGGAATATACATGTTCAATGTTAATAAGGATAATTATACCCATTTCAAACACCAACTTCATATTTAAATTTGCCTGCATATATACATACAGAGAATCATAAAAAATTTTAAATATATTATATATTTATATATATCTGGTTATTGTGTGTGACTTATACGTAGTAGCTGTTGTGTATATCTTATATATATTTATTACTTTGTAGTGCGATAACTTTGAATTGTTTTTTTTTAGTTAAAAGCAATTTTGTTATAACAAATGTTTTTTTGTAACTTCACCTTTTGCACTTTAAGATCAAATGTCGTTTCTATGTGTCTAATTAGTTTTTGCATTGCGTTTTTCATATCGCTATTCAGTGAGTTTATTATCTTCGAATTGCAACTGTCCATGTAAAAGAACTTCATGTCTTTCAGATGCACCTGTATATGTGAAAATATATATGTGTGTGTGTATTAACATGAAATAATACATGTTTTCTTTGTTACACATAAATTATGTATTGTAGTATTTTATATAGAATCGGGACGTGTTATCCACATTTTAGTATTTTTTTACTATTATATATGCATGAGAAGTCATACTTCTGTTTGCTTGTTTTACTATAAATCGGGGAGCGCAGATATATATATGTGATTATACAAATGGAATAAGTTTAAAAGCCGTTCAGTTAAAATACAATTGAATTAAAATTATGAAGATTCTGACCTTCTTATCAAAGCCAATCTTAGCGTTATCAGATTGTGACACCACTTTCAACAGAAGAGGCAAATCAGTGGCATATCTGACCAAAGGACCTATCGCAAAATACAAGGACCAATCCTTGTCGAGTGCACCAGGCTTATGACCCTCTATTGAAATCCAGTCTGAGAAAACATAACATTGTTTTTTATCTCGTACTTATAGTAATATTAATTTTGAAAAAATGCGCAAGAGACAAGTGCGCATGTGCGCATATATCAAAATTTTAGATATTTTAATATCTTCCTTTTGACTTTTAGATTATTTATTCGATGTGAAACTTACTGGGTGTAGGTTTATGACCAAAAACGCCGCAGAACATTGCTGGCAGTCTAATTGATCCTCCGATGTCCGAACCCATGCCCAAGAGAGAGGCGCCAGCGGCGAGAAGGACAGCCTGATTACACAGATAGTTTTTTTATGTTATGTGAATTAACTTCGTATTTACATAATAAAAATTTAGATTTTTCCTTCTATTTTATGTATATATTTCTATGGAAAAATCTCATTTGTTTTTCTGAAGAAAAACGATGTATAAACCTCGCCACCAGAAGAACCACCGGGCATTCTCCGCATATCGTAAGGATTCTTGGTGCTGCCGGTCACATTATTGTATGTATTCCAGAAAAGACACAACTCCGGCGTATTACTGACAAGTAGAATAATTCCACCCGCATCCCGAATTTTTGCCACAACGTCGGCGTCGTGAGTTGCTTTCGAAGGATCGTCTTTTACCCCTACAGTATGACTCATCCCTAAATAAGTTTATATTTTTATTATATATCGAGCTAACTTACGAATTTGTGATAAACGAAACATAGATATATTATTTTCTAAATTATTAGAACTGTATTAAACATAATATATAAATCTCTCTTTAATTTTATATTTTTAAAAAAGAATGTCTGAAAAGATGTTTAAAGCACAAAATAAAGTTCTTATCTCAAGATTGTGAATTTTTATTTTACACGCATATAGAAAACTATGGTCGCACTTGAATAAAAATTAAAAAGTAGTGGTTATTGAACTATTATAAATAGTATTGATAATAATTATATTGTATTAAATAATAATAGTATTGATAATATTATTATAAATACTATTTATAATAGTTATTAATATTATATTCAACTATTGATTAAAGTGATATTTTCTATGCAATAATAGTTTTCTATTACAAAGATTGATGCTTACCCAGAGCACAGCAAAAAAAATCCGAAAAATATCTTAAAAAATTCAAAAAGATATCTAAAATATTTTGGCTAATTTTTAGATATATTTATTATGTCTTTCGAACTTTTGTCTGAATATTTTCAGAAGAAATATCAAATACACACACACACACACACACACACACACACACATTTGAATAACAATCAATTTTAGATTACACACAAGAGGGTAACTTACCTTGAACAGCAATACTTTCTTTGATCGTAATAGGTAATCCCAGCAGCGGTTTCTGACTCGCAATTTCTGATTCGGTCATTGTAGTTGAATTTAAAAAATCGTTGACTTTACGCGCCTCTTGAATAGCTTTCTCAAATCGATCCTCGACGATCGCATTGACCAATGGATTTACTTCTTTGCACCGTTCCACGTACGCAGTGATCACTTGTTCGGAGCTAATCTTTTGATTGAAAATAATACAATCGTATTTTTACTTTCTGTGTGGCAAGATATTGTATTTTTTTCACACAATGTCTCTATTTAAAATTATTAAAATATGCATCGATTGTTATTTTTATTTTTATTTTCAATGATTATTTTACTTTTTTGACGGATTTCTCAATTAAACTATATCAAGTAGACTCACTTCTTTTCTGCGAATTCTTTGAGCAATTTCTGTTGCTGGTTGCAACAGAATTTGATTATTGATTGGCGGACATCGCCGTTTCTTTCTTAAACTGCGTAATTTGGCAAATGGAGCGAGTAAACATCGAAGAAAGAAGAAGAGAATCTTTATTAATATCAATAATATTGTCTGTGAAAATAAAAAGAGAAGCATCGGGTCAGGTAATGTTTATTATGCATATTATTGTAAGAAGTTTTAATTAGAACTAGAATAATAAATATTTATATTTATTTTAATAATAAATATTTAGTCCTTACCATGGTACTAGTTTTATCGTATAAAAATGTTACGTCTTTCTTTTCTTTTCTTTTCTTCGGACTTGCGGCGTTATTGCTCACGTTTGTATGAGATGTGAGAGATTTAAATCTTCTAGGTGAAAATTTAGAAATTTAAATGTGTTTCTCAATCATAAATATTAATTATATTACTTTATTGTTATTTTATGTAGTATATATTTTACTAATATTGTATGACTTATCAAATAAAAAAAGATATAAATTTAAAGCACGTTTATTAGCAATAAATAAAAGCTCTATAAATTGTTCTGCTGTTCGTCATATCACGCTTTGTCGTCATATCACGCTGTTGATTGTCGCTAATTAAACCATCGAACCTGTTGACTGCCAAACTATGTAGAGTCGCATTAGTTACACGAGACATCATATATCAAAAAATTAAAAGTCACAAAGTACATTTAATTGAATTCTATTCGAATTTTTTAAGGTAAACTTAACTTGTTAAAAAATGTTTCATCAAGAAACAAAAAAATTGTTAAATTATATTTCAAAATATAAAAATAATTTGTCTAAATAATTTTAAATTAAAGCTGTCTCTCTATCTCTCTTGTCATTTGTTTGCTAACTTTTGTCTTGCGGATATATATATATATATAGAAAAATTTCTGCAAGATACACATAGGCAATGAGGAAAAGAAACGCGACAAAATACATTGGTACATTTCAATGTTAACGTAAAGTACAAATACAACCATCGTCGCATGCAATATTTGTTTTTCGTTGTTCATTTCACAACTGATTTTACGACGAATGTTGTGTCAAGTATTTTATGGAAATTTTTGTGGAACTTGCTCAAGGTACGCACACATTAACTGAAACGCAAACGAAGAATTCTGAGACGTCTTATTCTTAGAATTCTACACGCGTCATTTATATGTTAAATAAGAATTTTAATCACTTCTACCTTTACAAGCGCACTTTATAATTTGAGACAAGAAAACGTGATTGAAAATAGTAGCGCACTTATTTTGCAATTAGCACATTGCACATTTAAAAATAACAATAAAATGTTTGCAAGGACGTGTACTTTTATGTTCCACATTTTTGTTTATTTAACTTTTAAAAGAGTCTAACTGGTCTTGACTCTTCTTCAAGCAATAAATTCGCGGTAAAGTGAAACCAGTCGCTCTGATGTATATAGTTACTAACCTACACAGCTACCCAAGGAACACATCACAATCAAAAAAACATTTTGAAGATTTTTAGTAACAAAATTTGACTGTGTTTGTTGCTGTCAAAAAAAAAAAAAAAAAAAAAACGTTCTACTTAAAG
>QVNW01000871.1:0-35178 GCA_014825475.1 Pseudomyrmex flavicornis | reverse complement strand
AGTCCAAAAAGAAGTCTATCGGTTCAGTCATTACTTAGATATTGCCTTGAGAAATTCTCCCCACTTCTAAATTTCATAAATCTCGCGTATAATAGGCACGGTGTGCTCACGCAGTTCGAGCCACTTCGTTGCGCCTGAACTTGGCGCGGGGCACTACCGTGCCTCTTGATGAGCGTGGAGACATTTGAACGCGATGCGAGAGTTATCGGATATTTCAAACCGGATTCCTTCGCATCTTTTCTTGTGCAGCGATTGTAACGGAAATTGTCGCGAAGCTGCGATTCGATCGCGAAATTATTTCACAATCAGCATCCGGAGAAGCGCGGATTAATTTCAGTCTGGAAGCGCGCACGTAGGTCGGCTCGTCGCGAATAGAAAGAAAAAAAAAAAGAAAAAAAAAACAGACGAAGGCGGCGAGAGGCACGAGTCGGGACTGCAAGTGCGAAAATGCGGAGACGCGTAGCCAGTATCGTGATGTATGTGTTTTAATTCCGCGACCAAGCCGACCTTTATTTATTGGCTTTAGCTGCAGGATATTGCGACGGACTTCGTCACACCACCTTTCCGACCACCCGATTGCGGTTTTTCTTTTTTTTTTTGTTTTTTTTTGTTTGTTTTTTATCGTTTCTTTCTCAGTGCGTCTCGTAGCCGCGCATTTATTTTCCCTTTACTCTGGTTTCCTTTTGGTTTTCTTCTGTCGTTTCGATTTCTCTCGATGCGCTCGCAAATTTGCTCGCGAAATTTGTCGCGTGTCCAATAAATTCGAGCGATATGCGTATCGGGTTCAACCGAGTTGAGCGCAATCGCGGTGAACATTGCTGTAATTTCTCTTCCCACCGACGGAGTTCTCGTCTATTTTCGTTCGACTAAGGTATCGCGCGGGTTCAGCGAGAATACCTTCAGCGGATTTGCAAACGTGTCTCTCTTTTCAAATCTCTGTCGCTTATTGATTAACTCTGTCGCTTATAACGATAAGGTAATTAACGCATACTTTGCAAAAAAGTGAGCGGATGCTGACAATAATGCAAACGTGGTAAAGCAACGTCTGCGTTATATATTGAACGTATTACCAAATTTACTGAAATAACAATGAGACGAGAAAAGAAAGACAAGAAAATTTGTCGGAAAAAAAGTGTATCTCTCGTCTCGTGCTTCTAATTATTCGCTTTCGTATTTCGTTCCGAATAATTACACATCCGCAAACAAGACACGTCACGTAATGTTGTTCGAAATTTTCGCCACAATTTTACGGAAGTAAATTGAAATTAATTTTCAATCAACAAAGAGACAAATTGTCTCAGTAAACTTTAATTAAAAAACTTCACTAGATGTTTAATTAACTTTTAAGGATATGATTCGCTTGATGGTATTTTTTACGTCAATCGTCGAGGTACGATAGACCAAATTCGGAACGACGATTACATACGCTCGTCGAATAAACACCGTCCATACCAATTTGCGATCTAATTAAAGTTCTGCGCGCTTGACGCCGCAAGAAGCAATAGGGGAAATAATATTTAGAACAACCGTGGCTGTTGTAAAAGTTTCGCTTTTGTTATGGATTGACATAATATTCGTGCGGTTATTGCCAAGGGCGAAAGGGAACAGGAGAGTTCGAATGGGTAAGCCAGGGGTAGCGAACCGTAATTCGCTTAACCACTTATATTTAAGTGCCCTCCGATGCATAATCCAATGAATTCTATTAGCCCGGTGTGCGAGTCACGAGGAATGGGGCGGCGATGCCACGGAAAGTGGGAACATCGTTGCAACGAGGCTCTTATTTCACGCATTCGTATATAGTCGTCACGTTGACGCGCGAAGCTGTTTCATTTAATCGCGGAAGATGTTGGCGCGCCAGACGACTGTTATTAATATTCGAAACAATAGATCGTCTTGATACGGTAATTTGCGCGAGTTCATTAAGCGTACGCGATGAAATATGGATGCAGCAATAATGACTGCGTAAACAGAAAACGTAGAAACAAAAATGCGCGCGTATTCTGGCAAAACTTATTAATATTTTAAAATATTACATAAACGTTGTTTAATAAAGTCCATCGGCGAACGATAATCTTCGTCATAAAATTCATTCGATTGTGCATTATTTAATCTCAATCGAGCGTCGGAATAACATCGCGAATATACGATGCGCATATATTTGCGCGAATGCGCATATGTAACTATATGTATTGGCGCCGAGAGACAAGTATGTCATGAAACACACGGGCACCGGATTGTAATTAGATTGTTCGGTAATTGAATTCAGGTCACTTTGGATATAAGAGATCTCCCGGTAAAGTATATAACGGTGACCGAACCGTTAAACTCTTAGACGGAAATAAGTAAATCGGCCGGGATTAAAATATGGAAATATTTGATCGAGACCGTCCATTTTCCGTTCAGTCCGGATATTTGACAGTGCTCTCTTTCGATTTAATATATAGTTCCATAATGTAATTCCATTATGATTTCCCACACTCGCGATTGCGTCAGAATTTCATTTCTCGTTCTCTCGGCACTTCCGATTCGCGACTTCATCTGGAAACGGTTGTTCGCGGTTGTTTAACGGCTTCACCGTACAAAAATAAAAAAACAAAAAATAAAAAAAAAACGAAAAAAAAAAACAAAAAATAAAAAAACGAAAATGAAAAAGTAAATTCATTTCAACGCTTGAATCCCGTTTGTTCAAACGTCAGCCGTTTTTTGTCGTGATCGCCGTATGACATTTTTCACGAACCGAGTCGCAAAAGCGATTGTACGTATCGCTTGCGGATTCAAAAAGGAGAATAAAAAAAAAAAAAAAAAAAAAGATAAATTGCGTCGCGCCAATAATGTCGCTTTACGTGCACATATTCGCGTTTTCACCGCGACAGGAATTTGCATCTTTCGCGCAAGTGCAGAGCTGCTAATTCCGTCGGTTTGATTCGCGGGGATACGTATAACGTAACCTGGCAGGTCGAAACCACTTCTAAGGCGGCTCGAGCTAGCGGATCGTGATACGTCTGTGTGTGTGTGTGTGCGCGCGCGGAGCCACAATCACATACACCGCATATCCACGTGCACTTACGTACACACATACACACATACACACACACGGTGACCGCATAAATCACGTTCATACACGAGATGAAGCTCCGCGCCGCGACTGACCGCCTCGTTTTCTGATTTATGATCCCGAACTTCGTCCCCGGGCCTCTTATCTCGGTAGATATTTTCGGGCGGGAAAAAGCGCGCGGACCTGTATAACTCTAAAGTGCGATGGGATCGGAGAAAAATCTACGGTGATCAATGTTCTAATAGCAATCCGTCGCCCGTAAGGGATTTCGTCGTACGAACGAATAGATCGGGTAATAACTTCTCGATTTATGTCTTCATGCGGTTTTTCTCACGTGTTCTCTCGCACATCATGCGCGGCTCACTTATTTATGAGACGCAGTATATATCGCTTATTCTTATCGAGAGGACGAACGTCGGTGGCGACGGAAGTGACAAATCGCAACGCCAGGATGACAACGTTTCTGCAGGAAAATCGAGATAGTGACAAATTTGCGCGCGCATAGGATAGTATCGTGTCATTTTGATACCGAAGTTAAAAAACATATTCAACGACGCGATTGGTCTCTATAGCAATATTTATATAAAATTGAAAATCTATTTACGCATTTATTTGCAGTCTGTGATGTTCCAAAATATCCCATGTGTAAAATATCTTATGTGATAACCGAATCTATTGTTCTAGCATCCAATGATTGACACTTATTGATTTTTTCTAGTTGTTAACACTTTTGTCCGTGACTTTTTACTTGACATTACAGTATAATTAATTTGGGTTTTTTTTTATAAAGCAATATTATTTTAGTTCTTTAGCCGGTGAACTCTTGAAAACAAAACTATGACAGATTTTTAAATCATTAGGCTTGAAATGTTAATCGTTGGATATTTTATCCTACACAGATATTGTTGTCTACGAGACGACGTTTCTGTGTTACTTTCCGCGTCGGAATTTGCTTAATTAATACGTTTTATTTTGAACAGACATATTACATCGGCATGCCTGGTCTAAGTTGACGTTATGACGAAGTAATACGACATTACGGCTCGCGAGAGTTATGCACGGTATGAAAGATCGCGTCTGTTTGATGTCACAGGCATTGTATCAAGCTAATGCACGCGAAGCACGATACGTGTCATGCCGATGAATAACAAGATTAATGAAAATCTTAATCATAGGAACTTCGCGAATACAACGGCGCTCGTGCGCGCGTCGAGTCTTTATTAAATACAGCCGCGTAACGGAGTATTGCTTCTAGCTGGAAATTTCAACCGTGTTGCTTATATGTGCCGGCTGCCCTAGTAGTAGTAGTGGTTGCGTTTTCGGCATTGATACAAATTGCACGCGTTACAGAACATTTGCGGAGATAACGAATAAATAATCGCGTAATGCTCTGTAGATCACCGAGTCGGCAAGCTTCTTTGTTATCCTCGCTTAAAAGATACACTCGAGATTGTGGAAATAATAGACGCGCAGAAATATAAAATCGAGAATAATAATAAATTGTCGCTAAAGGAACAACAAATATGAATAATTTCAAATTTCTACCATGACTGAATCTGTTCAATTATTGGTTTTCGCATCGCCAAGAAAAGGACTCACTTTCTGTTCACAATTATACTTCCAACGCATTCGATTGCTCTACCTGCGCGCTACGTATCTTAACCATTTTTCGATCGCATTACGATTTCCATTTAGCGGCAGGCACGGCGAAACTGCAGCAATATCCGCCGGTGCCATACGGTACTCGTCAGATAACAAGACTAATGAAAATCTTAATCACTGAGACGTGGAATCCGACCGGGTATGCGAAACGGTCGCGCGTTGGAACTCTCTTTCTCTCTCTCTCTCTCTCTCTCTCTCTCTCTCTCTCTCTTTCTTTTCTCTCTCTGTCCTTTTCTTCAATATGGCGCCCTTCGGGGGGAATCCCGATTCTAGCAGTCATTATTCCAGGATCGCGCGATTACGTGTTTCCACGCGGAACGTTTTCCGCCGCGACAGCCGCAGCGCACGAAGGCTTCGACGACGATGACGAAGCTCGCTCACTCGCTCGCACCAATTTGGTCGTCGGTCCTTTTCCCGTTCTCCCTTTCCGTGTAAGGTAACGCGCGCGACGTTCTTGTTCTCCCTGCCGCACGGTAATACTCTGGACAGGGCGGAATCGCGCTTGTCAGCCCGGTTACCGCGAATAATGGATGCGACGGTAACTCACGTTAATGAAGCGTGCCATTTACATCTCCTCCGTCTGCGTCACCCTTGCCCTCGCTCCACGTATTCGACCCACTGCTCTTTGGATAACACCTCGTCTACTAGTCTCCCGTCTGCGCTTCTTCCTTCTCGCGTTCGCTCGCCATCTGCCATACGGAATCGGTTCTATGAAAGAGAGAGAGAGAGAGAGAGAGAGAGAGAGGAAGAGAAACACAGACAGCCAAACGAAGAGAGAGAGAGAAAGAGAGAGAACGTCTTCGTGTTCAATTTCATCAAGCGGCTTACGATTGCAGTGCTACTTTCCTTCCTTCAGCAGAGACATAGGGTTGCTATTCGATAGTACGGTCGATCCGATTGGCAGCCAAGCCTATTCAGAGCAGTCGGCTCCGCGGTTACACCCATTCGTGATGCTCGAGCGGACAAGTCCGAGTCCGCGAGTGCCGGATGCTGACAGGGTTTGACGAGAGGACGAAGCGCACTCTCCGAGAGGTCGCAGGCGCGCCCGATGATCCTCGAATGTTGGTCCGTAGCTTCGGTACTGGTACAAGGATGTCCGTCGGCTGATTGATAGCACGCCGGTGTTCGCATCGGTGTGCCGCAGTTGAGAAACGGGAAGAGCGCGTTCGGAGTCTGTCGATCGATCGCTCGTCGGTTCTTGTATTGGCGTAACATTTGTATGGTTTTGTGTAACTATTGCAAGGTTTTGTAATATTCGGTCCGAGAATCAAAATTACAAACGTTCAATTCAGTTTTCAGAATAATCACACGATAACGGCAATAACTGACAAACAAGTCGATTACGCACTTCGGAGCGTTAAATCCGACTGTTTGTCCGGAATTCAAAACACTCTTCTTGTCTGTTGATCATCTGTGCGCCGTTCGTCATTGTTTACCCGCGTGTCGATCACAGGTCAATCACGTGAACAGAATATTGTAGAATAGAATATTATTTGATGCTTCAAAGCAATTGTTTCTTCGTCGACGTACGTAGTGTGTAAACGTCTTATCGTCAAAAGCGTATTTTTTAAGGGATCGGATCATTCTAAGGAATTGGAGAATTTTCGATTCTGTGTTAACACGTGAAACATCGCCGGAATAGATGTAGCGAAGCGCTCAGCAGCAAGCAAAGGGAGGGCGCGTACCCCGCGGGACGACCTCTTTAGCTACCAAAAAGCCTCGAAAAGAATGGGAGGAAAGGCCACACGGCGGCCCTTCCTCGTTCCTTCACCTCGGCCACGTCGACAGAAACGGGAAAACTTGCAGACTCGTTGGGTACTAATGGCGTCTCGGGCGTCGAAGTTTGATTCGAAGGAGGCAGTCCCTGGGGCGAAGGACACGACGCGACTGCGAAAATCCTTTTGCAACCGCGGAGCGAACTTCGACTCGGACCGGCGCGAATCGTTGGTGCCTCACGTAGCACTAGACTCAACTTTTCGCGATTTATTTCGTTGCGATTGATGCTCTCGCGTAGAAAAAGAAAAATCTACGGCACGGAATTATTGGCGGTAGACTCACGTCGCGATTCTCAATCAAGAGGAAAAAGCTTTCTTCGTTCGAATCGCTGCGAACTCCGCCCGATTCGATGTTCTAGCTCGATTCGGACGTTTCGACGACTCGCGAACGGAATTGATATCTCATCGTGTCTTGCAGTTAACCTGATTCGAAATGTGCAGGCTGTTGTCTAACGATATTTGATATAAATATATTCTCTCTCTCTCTCTCTCTCTATCTGTTTTACAAACTTTCTTTTAAAATAAAAGTTTTAAAAAAATTTCTCTGCACAATACGATAATTGTCGAAAAATTATCTACAATAATCGCAAAACTTTTATTCCGCAATACACCATTAGGAGTAACAAATAAACGAATTCGTTAATTTTATTCTGCCTGATAACTTGCAAGTAGCAATTTTAATTAGTCAAAATTGTTTTCAATTTCTTCTCATTTATTCGACGCGTAACAAATGAAGATTGAAAAGGGATCTCCGTGAAGCCCCCAATGAACGACTTAGTAGCATGGCGCGAACGCGATCCTATATCTACTTCGATTCCCAACTATTCGCAGAAACTCGCCGTCAGCATGTCGACTCCGTTCCTAGGGAATACTAATCAAGTTTTCCGACCGTTCGTAATAGGGGGAGAAATTAATTCCAACTCCAATTAATATTCGCGGAATACTGTACACCTAACAATTTTAGAATCCCGCGATACGACGAGCGTATCCTATTGTTTGGACGACAACGATATTGTATCGGTGTCGATTATTCACATCTTCCGTCGCATTCCACGATCGTGCTTATTAAACATTCTCTGTTCTCGTCAACAAAATTGTGTAAAGAGACTTCCTCGCGTTCTGGCGGCTTTCGATTCAATCAAACCGAACAACCTAGAACAATGTGCGCGCGTAAGTTTTTTGTGGACTGTAAAATCGTAATACGCACACATATATATTTCTTAATTAATACAATAGACTGGTAACGACAAAACGGACAATGACGAAAGCAGGAACATTTTTCATTCAATTTTTTTGTATTTAATACAAAATATAGAGAGAGTGTGTTCACAATCTCGCGATTTAACTGTAAAAAAAATAACACAATTGAAATTTGATGTTTACATAATTGACTTCGTGTAGAACGCGCGCACAATTTCCCTGATATTATTGAAAAATATATAAAAGTCGGATGTGATTTTTATAGTCAATTGCACCACTACTGAGTATAAGCGTACTGGTTTCATGCGCTCGGAACATGCAATAGTTTAGATGCCGAGCTTTTGCAAGCACGTTGTAATTACGCGATACACACACACACACACACACAGCGATCTATATTAATGCCATTACCATTTGTAGTGGAAGAGCAATTTCCGATAATTAAGTTGCCGTTTCTATTTGCCGATCGCGCTATCGGCGATTCATTCACACAGCTTCTAATAATTCGCTCTTCATAAGACATCTTTAATTGAATATTCTAAAATTAGTAGATACCTATCTCAATCTGAATTTAGCGATAATTTCACATTCTAATCGAAATTTATATAACTGGAACGGCAGATTAAACGAATAGAAATTGAGAGATATAAAATCCCCGATATTGCCGCAGCAAAATTTTTGTCCGTGACAAAGCGTCACTTCATCAACAACTCCGTCGAGATCGAGAAATAGCTGTGCATCGGTAGTTAAGCGAATGTCACGGACTAAGGTACAGCAATACTCATGATCGCAGCATGGTCTCTAAACGCAGTTAGGCTGGCGAATACATTTGTCCGGCTGATTGGCAGGTTGTAATTGCGGCCAGGAGCCAATGAGCACACGTGGTCGGTATTGCAAACCGGGCCTGTCACATACGCGTCTGTCGCACTTACAGACGAGCGTTTCACATGAAGCGTGAGTTAATAAAGCCTCGCCGAGGTCCG
This sequence comes from Pseudomyrmex flavicornis, assembly GCA_014825475.1. NCBI lineage: Eukaryota > Metazoa > Arthropoda > Insecta > Hymenoptera > Formicidae > Pseudomyrmex > Pseudomyrmex flavicornis. Next base: position 26,503 of record QVNW01000871.1, on the reverse strand, counting down.
AGTTTAATCCTTTTTGCGCGCGTCGCTCGTGCCCGGCATTAAGAGCAGCGTACGTACGCGCTACGTACGCGCTCACGCGAAAACTTCGTTACCTAATCGCAATGTCAAACGCGTAAACCTGTGATCCTTTTTTTTAAGCGAATATCGCATTGTGCCGTTGCGCGCGCGCGCGACGCTTTTAGAACTTCCGTTCCGAGCCAAATTGCCAAAAATTGGTCATGCTACGACGCGTCTATAGTAATCACAAAATCTCTATGAGAAAAAAATTGAGGAACCAAAATGTAAAATAATGCGCGCAAAAATACATGTAAATATATACACTGTTCTTATATCGCGCGTCTCTTTTTTCGTGATAATGTACACTAGTAAATTATTCAATGCCTCCGGGGAAATTTCGAGTGATTTCTATGGCGTACTTGTGTGTGTGTAGCGAGGTTATATTTACCGTTAAATACATGTGGAAAATACGAATCTACTGTAGTTAGAAGAAAACGTTGGTCACAGATACCTCTCGTATATGCCGCGTCGTCTGGGCTTTTCTCTTTAAAACCCAGAGGCGTTATTCGTGAAACGAAGAGAGTCCCGGGTGAGTCTCTTCCTCTTTTCCCCTCAGCTTTCGGCGTGTCTCCCACGGCCGGCTCATTTATCAAGCCGGCTTCCATTAATATCCGACAAAATAGCACGGCGACGCGACATCCCATAGAAGTCATGCACGTACGTACGAGGCGAGGATAAAGAATTCCACGGGCGCGCACGCTCGCATAATTCACGAGCGTAGATCACGGTTGCGAGCTCGCGATACGGCGCGGATATTCGCGACGTGATTTCCATCGGAAGATTCGGTCGGCACGCCTTTGTCGAGCGCATTAATCGCATTTTATCGAGTGCATGATGCGATTAGTTTCGAGCGACGCGGTACGAGAGAGAGACAACGCGGCAGCCGTTTTGATGTGCTTAAATGTTTCTTTGAAATTGCATCGACGTTTATTCAGCACCCACAGGCAAAAATATTTTGTTTAATATTATTTGTTTTACTCTATAACATTATACGCTGCAACAAAGGAAGAATTATTATGTACATAAGCACATATGCCCGCGAGAAATTTTTCATGCATCGCTGAAAAACAATCAAGCGCGTGTACGAAACGTAGGTCAATTATTGTTATTTTAAATTCTGTTAAAAATATTCTCTCTTTCTTGCTCACTGTCTCGCGACGATAATGAATACCTTGCTTGCATATTGTCTATATAGTTTGCGAATTTCGCCGGTAGCTTCGATGTTATAGCCTTTGGCGATAATACCATTTAGCGAAGCGTCTTTTGATTTTTTATTCAGTTCATTATCCTCTGCAGTTTTCTCTTTTTATGGCTGATGAGAGAGCTTCGTTAATTAAACTGAATATATAGATACGCCGAGAAAAAGATCGTGCAGTCGAAAATTCTTCGGAAAAAGTGTTTACAATTTTTATTACTTGCAGTTCACATTAATTTTCTACATACTTTATTTTTCATCTCATAAATTCCAATTGTGTTTCCTTTCGCGAAATATTTCGATTTAAATAAGGAAAAAAGACTGTGATATACGAAAAGCGACACGTACATTGCGATATCGCGAGCGCGAAGCGACGTAAAAATTCTTTTTTTATTTTTTTATTTTTTTGTAAGCGCGATTACACTGATTATAGCTGTGCCATCGTCAGCTCAGAGACATCGTTAAGCCCGTCTCAAAAAGACGTGAGCGTGATGCTGGTACATAACGCCGGGGTTCTATTCGTAAAACGATAAGTGCGACACGAATGCATGGCCCGAGGATTGTTCGACGAGCGATAACTTTTCCCGATAATGGCTTCGATCGTCGTCGTCGTTGTCGTCGTTGTTCGGCCTCGTTCTACTTCCTCCCTTCGCCGTTCAATCGCGGCGATGAGCTTGGGCCGCAACCCGCGGATATTCGATCACGCTGATGCCCGACTATCGCGAGTTTCCCTTAGAGAAGAGAGAAAGTAAATAAGATCGCGACGCGAGACGAAGCGGCGCGCAATAGGAACGCGTCTTAGCAATTGACTTCCAAATTAGACAACGCCTCACAACACTCATCGATATTCGAAAGTAATTAAACTTCCTCTCGAATTCCACTTTTTTACCGTCCGATTTTATCCGTTCAACATTCCTTAAAGCTGCTTTTTTTCAAGTTTCTCTTTTTCTTTGAGAGTCGAAAGAACGCTAGCCACGCTTTGAAAGGACGATCTCGTTTAAGCCCGGCGTCCTCTTAGGTACTTAATTCGAGCCATTATAGCGCGAAGGTGGGCGAGTGTAGTCGATAAGCCGAGGTTTCGCGTAATCGCTCCATTCTCTCTCACAGAATTTTTTTTTTTTTTTTTTTTTGAATCAGAAGTACCTCAAGAAACGTGCCCAAACCTTCTCTTTCCCCCCTCTCGGCTTGAACGGCTTTTATGAATTTGTCGAGTGCCCCCTTGCATAAGGCTGGAAATCCGATATTATTACGTTCCGGTAATTCTCTTGGGATAATTCGATAGTTTCATTACCGTCATCATCACCATTATCGCGGTGTAATTATTAATATCGAAAATTTATTTATTTTCTCAGAACGGTTTTTTAACTATTACGCACATCGCAACTTTGGTGTTTTGTAAATTAGACACAAGGTGAAAAACAAGCTAGAAAAATAAATGTGACACTGAAGAAAATATCTAACTTGTTTATTTCACATTGGGCAAGCAGCGCGCGCTGGTGGCAAACATCGAAGATATACGATAACGATAAGGAACGTTCAGCTTCATTAAGCGGTCGGGTAAGTAAACGAGAAGTTAATTAACGGTGTATTATCTAAGGAAGTTTAGGAAGCTCGTGGCCTGCTTCACCGGCTTCTAACGTAAGCCAAAGTCTACAAACTTCCGCGTGGATAGCTGCGGGAAGAAATTGCAAGTATCAGTGAGCAAGACAGGTATCGCGTTTATCGCGGGATGATTGTATTGTTAATCAATGTATCTGACGTAACTAGTCGATCTTGCTGCGACGTGGTGTCACGTAACTGCAAATATTGTGTAAGGGAGAAGAGAGAGACGTGAGCAATAGAGAGAGAAAGAGAGATGGAGAACGGATGAACGCCATCCGATATGCCAGGGAGCTGTGAACACGTTATATGTATGTGGCTGTGTGCCATGGAACGCGGCATCTTCTGCATAATTGCGTCCACACACAGCATTCCAGAAAATTCACGCTTTTAACCCGATCAGAAATGTACCGAGTTTACACGACGAAGAATCTTGGAATTATTTTTACATGAAAAACCGCACATCAAAAACATTTCTGTTTCTCTTTCCGCGTCTAAAGAGATATTTAAAACCTTGCGGTTTTTCTTTAAAAATTAAGGAATTTTGACCAAAGAGGGATTGCAAGTTTCATAAAAATGCTCAAATGAGTTATAAATGACACTAGCGAGTGAAACATGTAGTTAAATGCTGTGACGTACACACAGCAATGAATATCTCATTCTCTTAATGAAAATCTCTCCTAACTTTGTGTTTCTAAGTTTATATGAGATTCACACAAAAACTGTTTTAAAATTTTTCAACATGCTCGCGCGCGTAAGGAGGGTCTGAAAAAGTTACCAAGAGAACCAAAGTAACGCGAAAGTTTCATTAAAATAACGATATGTTCTCCGAGATTACATATAACGACTGTATAAGAAAATAAAATGTAATTAAATTTTCACCATGTATGATGTAAATTTTGAAAAATTTTTAGATTGCTTTTTGCGCCAACAATTAAGTTTGTTTTTTATTATCATTATTTTTTTGCCAAAATAATAAAGCAGCGCTTCTGTGCGAGAAAGTAAAAATTAAAAAATAATTTTATGCTTCGCGTATTTTTTTCAAATTTAATTGTGCACTATTCCTGTCTCTTATATATTGTTTCTTTGTAAATTTATTTCTATGAAATATAGAATGAGAGATCTGAAAAAAAAAAAAAAAAAAAAAAAAAAAAACGAATCTCTATTATTCGCAAGAACGTACGAAAGTCTGTAGAATAATAAATAATGTGTTAGCCTGTAAAATATTCCGACAAAGCGCGAGATACGTAATTTTGAGCGTATTATGTGCGCGACAAACGAAGTTTTCCATTATGGTTTATCGTTTCACAGATCAAAATCGATCAATGACGAGGCGCAGTTTTCCAGTTGGTTGTCTTCCCACTAGACGAATCGATCGATATCGCGGCAAGTTGAAATCACGAACAGCAATGTTATTTTTCCACTTACGCGATACCGAGCAAATGTTGACTCGCGTCTATTTTCAGTTGCGCTTCTCCCTCGTATCGTCTTGCACGCGATTTCAATCGAGAGGCAAAGTTTTAATATTGCTCAAGCGAAAAGAAGGTACGCAATCGTTGCTTGAACTGCCTCTTCTCCTCTCCTTTTCTTTCTCTCTCTTTCTCGTTTTCCTTCCTTCTCTTTCTCTCTTTCTCTCAATATTTTTCTATTCTATTCGTAACGTTAATTGATTTCTGTATTTGAGAAAAGTCTATGCCCGACTGCGTTAAAAGTATCAATTCGATTTCAATGGAAATTCTGGTACTCGGTGTTTTTTTTAACAGATAGTATTTTTTGTAACCAAGTGAGATATTTCATTCTAAATATTGCAACTCTCGCCGTAATCCGTTTCGCAAAATCATGACAAAGGGAGAGAGAGGATTTTTGCAAAGAGGTACGCGTCGCCAGTGTCAACGTTTCTTTTAAACCCGCTCTTTTAAGAGCCTCCGAATCCAATTAAATTCGTCTTTTCAGATTGTGTTTTCAATTTTAGCGTACTAACACAGCGCTTTCGTTTCGGCCGGATGAAATCACATCGCTCCATTATGGTTTATCGTTTCAGAGTACTGGCGGAATTGCAGGAGTTTCGGTACGATATTGGTCGCATGCCATATCGGCCAATAGCACTCGCCATTGTTGAGCCTCGACTATATATGCCAGATTTTACCGTATTTCCCGGACCGCTACGCAAATATGATCCACTTGCATTTTTCCCCCCGCTTTCCTGCTCATATTGTCGCTCATATTCTCATCCCAATGAGGTATATAAGCATTGCTACAAAATATTATCGGTAGATCTCACAAGCGTGTTTTTAACACGCATTGTTTCACCAAGCATTATTGCGTTAATCAAACCTAGGTCTAAATATATACAATTATCATAAAATATTCTCATCAACAAGCAAATTTGAGCAAAATAGGTATTACTCCTCGTCTTGATAAAATAAAAAAGCTATTTTGTGAAAATTTACATTTTTACTAGACTTTTTACTACTGTTTTGATATGTATATATAAATACAAAGCGTTTTGTGAATCCGCCGGATTTTTCTTTCAATTTTTACGCCGCGATAATAATAAGCACCGGGAAGCAAGCGGAGCGGGAAGCTCTCGAGCGGGAAGCACCGAAGTCGATGATGATTCGCCAACTAGTTTCGCAGACTGTCAAGGAATTAATAAGCCATTGCGAAGCCTCCGAGCCTTTTTGCTCGCCATTATTTCAAAGATAAACGGTGAATCCTCGGCACGATGGGGCACTAAAGCGAATCGGCTAAATAGGAGAGGGCAAAACTTTCGAATCGCTCTAGCGTCGAATGAAATTCTGCGAGGGCGAACGCTTCTTGCGCTCCCGTTGGGGCTGCGCGCCCGTATTTCGCCGTTTTCTCAGATCACCGAGCAAATGTTGACCCAGTTTCGCCGTCGGATTGGACGTTACTCTGTCTTTCGAAAGTGCTGACTGGAATACGCGATGAGCGAGAAGTTAGAAACCTGGCGAGGTTCTCTCTTTCTTCCGTGCGAACGGGAGCTCTCGGAGAGGATCGCTGGACCAAGTCCGAAATTCAACGCGAGATATCTCGCCTGCGGCTGTTCGCGCGAGCTTATATTTACGAGTAACTGGTTTGTGAAATAAAACTCAGCACTCCTGTGTTAATTTACTTTGTTCTCACGATATCACGGCGTGAGAGTAAATCAAAATAATTTAAGTTTGCAATATAGTCATATCAACTGTTTAATATCAAAACATAGCGTATCCATAGATAAAATTAAGTGTATGATTTTCTCACAAAATTAGCTTTATTCAAGCAATTTCATTTAACATCCTTGATAAATAACGTGAATATACACTCTGCGAGCTATACACGGTCGATGACACAGTTAAAAGGTCAAAATGAATCCGCTCGAAGCGTCAGGTCGAGTTGATTCATTTTGTTTCGCGTAGAGGTCTCTCTTATTACGCGCTGCTACACGAACTTTCCACAAGTCCGCTAAGACACCAACGGAAGACGCGGGGTCGTCTACAGCGCGAAAAGTCGCCCGGTCGAATAAAGCCGCCGCGGCTTGAATGAGATATAACAGGGTACTTACCCACACCGGCGAGACACCCGCACGTAAACCGCAAGTTGGCGGACGACGCAGGAGATGAATAACACCCGAGCGCAGTGGATACGGCTTAATATAACTTTTTCCGTGTACCTCGTTCTTCTTCCCCTCTCCTTGTCCGTTCTTCATCCTCTTCATCTCATTTCACCTCTTCAGCGTCATGAGCAACCGGGACGGATACGCGACGCGTTCCTCCCGATTCGAGTAATTTGAACGCGCATCTGCGCGTCGGGTAATAGGATGCGTCGCGTTCCTCGAGCCCGTCCGATATTCCGTAACGCGAGAAAGAGAGAGAGAGAGAGAGAGAGAGAGAGAGAGAAAAGCGAAATAGAGAGAGAAATGTATCTCCTCATCCGGAAGAGAAAAATTCGCAGGAAAAAAATATAGCTTTTTTAAACCCGGGCACTATGTTCTTTCCTCTCAGAATTCATAAAAAAGAACGGAATCTTTGAGAGAATAGCTCTGCATCCTGAAAAGAAAAAATATATACTACATATAGTAAAATATAGTACCTACATATAGTAGCAAGATATAAAATATGTAACACTTTGAAATTTCGTGCGAGTCGCGTCGTAGCAAAACAAAAAGCTTTTCGCGAGAAGCTGACGTTCAAAATGAAGGTTGACAAGTACGTACTACATCCCGTCTGTGTGTTTCTCATCCTATTTCGCGTACCACTAACAACGACCGCTACAACTCCCTTGCCACCCACGATCGAAACCACCATTGAGCTCACCGTCACGACAACGGAGGCTTCTAGCACAACGGAAGAAGTGGAAATGCCGCAAGTGCCCATGACCGAGCAGGTTATGGATCTCAACATAAGGGTGAGCGACGTACCCGACATCGATCCCGAGTCGACGAACGTGCCGGAATCCAGCCTAGATCGAAATCGGATTATTCGTGATGTCGCATATTTTATTCGCGCCCACAAGTTCCACGACTACGATCGCCGGTACTACAAGAGCGCGGACGAGACACCGAGCCGGCTCTACGAGGAGTTCCCGCGACCCGGTCTGCGATCCCTGCACTGGGAGGTGCGCAAGCACTGCGACGCAAGCTTTGTCGAGTGTTTGAAGTACCTTGACAGGATCATTAAACTCACGGCTCTTAGACGTGAGGACGATACCGTTACGGTCATGAGAAAGCACAAGTGGAGCCTGACGAATAATACCGAGCAGATTCTGGCCGCTCAAAGAGATTGTCAGACGGCACAGAAACGGGACAATATCACTATGATTCCTTTTCAAGGACCAATCGGCAAGTGCATTTATTTGCTACGGATTATTTTAATTCCTTTTTTACGCATATTTCTAATCGAGTCGTTTTCCGATCGAATGATCGGATGCAGCGCGTTCAGGTTTATAAATAGACGCCAGGCAAAGCAATAAATCTCAAATTTACTACCAATTTTTAGATAATTTAATTAGAGATAAATTAAAAAGCGTACTATTTGCTTTACTGTTTAATTGTGTCAATTGAGGGATATTGCAAATGCAATAAAAATGAACTGTTCAATCTGATTATTGAACGTAGTTTCTTTACAACTAGATTAGAAAAGCAAATTATCTCGAAATATGTAAAATTAAACCGTTTAATTTTGGCGCAAAGTAATATGTTTGTCAGATATATTTTTCGAAGATTGTCGGATATTATTTTCAGAACGTTTCCAGTGGCGCACCACCGTCAGCTACTATATGTGCTGGTACACGATGTTGGGCGTTCCGGACCTAGCTATCTTTGGCGAGTCCTGCGACAATCACGCCAACTGTCTGGATGAATACGGCGTTCATAACAAGGATCCACGGGCGGACGACACGAAACCGTACGCCTGCGCTCTGTACAGTTTCTGTCCGGACCATTGTTGTCCCATGAAGCACATCCGGTACATGAAAGACTGCTACCAGTCGCCTCGCAATCCTTGCTACACTGAGAATCGACCAGGTGCGAAGACACAATTATCTGTGCTATTGCGCGCGAGCAAGCATATTTAAATTTTTTAACGCTAACGGCTGCGAGTTACTTCCACGTAACGCACGGCACTCCTTTCATTATATCGATAAAACCGTTTTACATATTACCTTGCCTCGAATACACGTTTTTCTCGACATTGTGAACGATATATTGTATGTTCAATCCTGTACACGTGCTTGTCGGAAAAAAATAATTAATAACTCGAAGAAGAAACTAAGAAAAAGAACTTCCTTCTTCTCACACACACACACACACACACACACACACACGCAAGCACGCAGAGAGAAAACATGTGCGAATAACTTGAGTTTTTAATTTCAAAATTGGTAAAACTTGTACCAACGTTAATCTCAGCTTGAAGTAGTTGAGATTGTTTCGCTTTGTTTACGACGAACATAATAAGCTGCTTTATACCGCGGCTGAGCTGAGCGTGCTCGTTTGCATTTCACGCGCCACTTGTGCAGCCTTTAGGATCTTTCTCTTTTCCTCAACAAACCGAGCAGTCACGTTTTCTTTGCAGTTCACCGAAGATGCACGCTAAACCGGGACGAGAATCATGACTTCCAAGCGTTGACAGCGAACCAGATAAACGTGAGCTGCGAGTGCCATCGACCCGGGCACGAGTGGTCCTCCAGGTTCGGGCTGTGCGTCGACGTGAACGAATGCGTTCGCGGCACGCACAATTGCACGAGGAACGCCGGTGAGAGTTGCGTGAATCTGCTCGGTCATTACACTTGCGTCTGCCGACTCGGTTACGTATACGATACGGAAATGAAACGGTGCGTCTTCAGCCCAGAAATCGATCGAGTGCTGAGAGGTTACGAGGACAAACTCGCGAAGCCAGCGAAAGCGAAAACTCTGTTGGACAAAGTCGTTAAGATCATCACCAGATCCGCCGGAGAAATCTCCGTATGTAATAGCAGGATCATTTGTTTATTAATTTTAATTTTATGTATACAATAACATTTGAGTAAAATCTTGCTACTAGATCTACAGAATTTTACTATTTAGTTTAATCTTGCGAGTTTAATCCTTCGATCTTATTAACCTTCAAACGTCACACTTTTTTAGAGTTGAATACGTAGCGTGCGTCACTTGCACAAAAAACATGAAAAACTATGTTATTGTTGTTTAACAAAGTAGTATGACATGTCACTAATAAATTATTCTTAGTAATAAAAACATACACATGTGTAGATAATTGTGTTCAGAGTTGAAAAAAAAACAATATTTTTATTAAAACAACGTGATCTGCTTTTTCCTATAATAATCTACTGCAATAGCTAAACTGTTTGAATTACATTATACGGATTCGCAGAATGCATTAGCATTCTTTTGCATCGATTCTTGTTAGAAATCACGTAAAACAATATGCAATATGCTTTTTATTTTTAAATAAAAATATATACATATATAAACACATGTATACAGAAAAAAAGTAAAATATAAATTTACATATATATGTATATAGTAATTGCAGACAATTTCTGCTTATTTTTCTTGTGCAAAATTTCCGAGGAAATCACGTTAACATGATTAAAAAATATAATAACATTTACAAAGGAAGTAATTACTTGTTATCAAATATGTAGCGGATAAAATCATAAATATATGGACAAAATAATAAAAATTAAATCTCTAAAATTTCCGTGTAGAGACAAACGCATAACAAACGCAAACAGTTAACTTTTGCGTTAATTGAAAACTATATAGTAAATTGATATAAAATCACATATAAAATATTGAGAAATAAGTTATGCAATAATATATAATTCTGACAGAATCGCGTGTTTGCCGCAATTTAACATTGCAATCGCTACTGCTTTTTGTCTCATTAAATAAAGTTAGTGCGTAAATTGCGACAGACTCGTCGACAGCAATATTGCAGTTTCTATTGCAGGATTAACATGCACGTTACTATTACGAGTTGTTTAATAACACAGCGTACACTATAATCTGTATCGGTGACTATAAAGTGCGATATTACCATTTAGAAATATCCGGGCCACTTAGGATGCGCCGCATCGTAGAAATTTGTATTCGTAACAATTCAAATTTTAATCTTGCCCGCGTAATAGCGCGATTCCGTGTGTGTTTCGTACGGTATCACAAACGGCCTCTCTTAACGGTTATTTGCTCGGCTAAGGGAAAAACAATGCTCGAGTATACTGTATCCCGTGCTTAGCATAAACGGTGAAGTAAGTCCTGAGCTGAATATTCGCAAGAAAAGCATATCCGTACGGAAATTCTTAAAGATGTTAAAACTCTTGGAACAGTAATTATCCTCGCATTAACACCTTCACCCCTCGCGCGCGACCATTTTTTCTGATTTTACCGATGAAGTTTTTCCGTAAAATTTTACTGCAGTTTGTACAGAATAGCAGAAGATGCTATCAAAGGCAATCGATATAGTGCGGATACGCTTTGAAAAAAGTTTACATTATTAAAATGTGTGTGCATGTAAATTTTTCAAATTTTGGTTTTATTCGAATAAACGAAAATTGAGACGAGCACGCGCGCGTAAAAAAAATATCATAAAGTATTATAAAAGCATTAAAGTTTTATTTTATACACTGTAATTTTGTGCAGTTTATTTCGCGCAAATAACGCGTTGCTGTCAATTTGAATAAAAATAAATCCATCGGTTTATTAGACAGTCCCGTGAATTAATTTATGTCGTATTAATCGGACAACATATCCTCTCCGGAGCTCTGTTTTCGTATGTGTGTGCGTGTACAATCAAATTTTTGCGATACACGCGTGTATCCGGAACAAAGTGAGTGACACGCGTTATGTGCTGCTTGATCGTTTCCGCTATTGTAAAATGCTGTGACGTGGACGAAATATCGTCGACGTGGAGAAATTCGTGCATGTGCAGAGGCGCACCTGTATGGAACGCGTCCAAGTCGAATGGTAAAAAATATATAGGCTGATATCGGGGAGCGAAACGCTCGTGGTCGCGAGAGGTCGGATTCGCGATGCTGTTTTATTCATCGACGCGTTCGAATGGCAGGACCGCCACGTCACGTCTTTCTCGCCAAAGAAACTTCCCGCGCGGTTTAATACATAAATGCATAAAGCACCGCGGGGTTTCCCTTATTTCCGACGTATAATATCATTCGTCACGAGCGCACGATCGCCCGGTAATCGTTTATTTCGATTTACAAGAAGATCGATGACCGGTGACGAGCGATCGCGCCTTTATTATACACGCAGACTGTATAAACGAGAAATTGAGACGTAGCGGAACACTTATGACAGGCACAGAAATTTGTGGCACGTTTACATAAACTAGAACGAAAGCGATCAACGTGACGTTTCACTGCGATTGTGTTTTTCTTTTTTCCTGTTGCGCGCGTCTCACAAGAGACAAAATGAGGGCGGAGGATTAAGAGAAACAAATTCCTGCGGCTTTACATAACTTGCCGATCTAAAAAAAACAGCGAACACTTTCACGCGATCTGAATCTCTCTTACATAACACCGCGCCAGTAAATCTTATCCTCGATTTCGCGCAAGCCAATGTTTATAACGCGAACACCGCACTCGGCCGTAAAATTTCACATCTACATTCGTAGGTTTTATTTTACGCACATATAAAACACGTAAGTTTGGATAGGATTTTCGAATGACAGTAAATTTTAGAATTAAAAAAATCTCATTAATGTTATACTTTAAAATAACACAAAAAGAGCAGTAAGCCGAAATCCACGGGTGTAGGTGGGATGTAATAAATAATATTAATACAAATGTATATTCTTCAAAGAACACGGGACGTTTCGATCGAATATATTTGCGATCATCTTCAGCCAGACTACAAGCAGAAATTAGATACAAGAGTCGAAATCGATATCGGTATTTCCAATCAAACTGATAAAGAGTATAATTTCAAAGTTTAACGCACCTTGTAACGGTCGAAAACCACATTGTTATAATTTGTTTTAAAACAAAAAAAACAAGATATATATATATATATACAAAATACATAAATAGTGCACATGTAAAGATATAAAATATATAAATGTATTAATATATGTATTTTTTATCATCCAGTAACGCTGCGTCAAGATATTGCTGCAATAATATATCGTATCTCATCGATTAATAACACATATTTATGCATATTAATGATGTGTACGATAAATAATAGCGTTTGAGCGGAGATAACATCGAACGACCTGCGCAGCTCATCAGAAAAAGTAATTACTGCGAAAACAGCATTTGCGCTTTTGCACGCACGACATCATTACACATATTACCTCTATTGATCAGCCTTTATGGCGCTCTCGACGACGCTAGAAATCTCGCGGAAAAGTTTCATCCGCGTGTAAAACCACGGTTTGCTTCAAATTGGCTTGATTTTTTATTCGTAAACAGCGAGAGAGCCAGCGGGCGCGATTCGCCGGAACCGGGCATCGAAAACAAGCGCGCAGTCGGGTTTGCATGAAGCGAAACATGCGCGCACGGTAGCGAGAAAAAAAATGCACATATTCATACATGGAAATATCGCGACAGGGGAAAAAGCGAGGCCGGATGCGACACGGCGTAGCAGGGAAATCGCGCGTCGAATGGCCGGACACGTCAAAAACCCGAATGTATCCCGCGTCGCGGCTATTTGCGCCAATTGACCGTCGTAACATCAATTTCGGGCTCGGAATCGCAGTTAGTGGGACGCATCATTTCACCACCGAGCGCACGCTCGACCCTCACAAATGCCTTCATCTAATAGATAGACATTTGCGGAATCACAACGAATCGGCGTTTTTCGGATCTAAATATTTGTCTTGCTTCATGTGTGGTTTTTTTTGTCATCGCAAATGATCACGATGCGTATTTGTTGCGAAAGATTTCTACTTCCGTTTGGGCTAATCAAAAATAAACGTACATAAATAGTTGCACCAATAATGTCACGATAACATTCTAACAATGAAGAGTGCAACTTCACTCGAGTAAAAAAAAAGACATTAATGCCTTTGTCTGTATAATATTCATCTAGACAGAGAAAACGACATGTGCTTGACTGTGTGGTCGGAGTAATAATTTATGCTAATAAATTTTATGCTAATTTGAGACTCACGCAATCGGCAATCTCGTTAAATATACGGTAAATGTCGCTGTTATTTACATCGAGACACCGACCATGAGACGATGTCAGCGAGATGTTCTTGCATCCTATCTTGTCTATTCGATTCCTTTGTCCCGTTTGATCAGTTCGCTCGCAACAATCAAACATGTTTCATCAAAGCGAGTCGACATCCGGCTCGATTTAATTACCATAGTCTAGCGGCAGATTTATTTTGGAATCCGTATAGTTTTAGACATTTGTAATTGAAGACCGTAATATATTTATATATATGTATTAGTGCTGATTCTCTCACAAATGAGAGAATTAACTTTCTTAAATTTAAGTTTTGAATTAATTTTCTCAAATAATTTTCTACAAACAGAAATATAAACATATCACATGTTATAAACAAGCAATTTATGCAAATAAACAAGCAATTATTAATAAACTGCTTTAATAGTTCATATTTAACATGACAAAATAAAATATAAAGCGAGTAAAAAGACAGTTCAAAGCAAAATATTCAAAAATCACAGTACACTGGATGGAGTATATAAATAATTTTAAAAAATATTTTACAATTAAAAACAATAGCAGTTAAAACTGCGTATTAAAATTATTTTTATGATTGAAATATTTCCGCACGTTGACTATCATTCGACACGTATATAAAGATCAATTTTACTGTATTATTATTATAATTTACGCGTAAAAACTTATTGATGACTTTGCGTTCTACTACAGAAAACATCTGTTTCTCGACAAATCCGGTGCTTACACATCGGAACATCACTAGAGACAGTTGTACGTTCACCGCCGTGACGGACGGAGAGCGGCGTTTTCTTCTCGATCGGACCGACAGTCATCGAGAATGTCTCTGTGCGAGTGGTACGCGAACCGCGCGGTGCTCCTCATAGGAGCCACCAGCGAATTAGGACGCGCGATTTTGGAAAAGATCCTGCGGAGTTTGCCAAACGTCACGGTGTACGTTCTTCTCAGATCACAAAATGGCCTCAGCAAGGAAGATCGATTGAAGAAGATATTTGCGTCGCCCGGGTATGAACATATTCTCGACATATCTTCTTTCTTCGTGTCTGTAAATCGCGCCGGTCGTGTCCGATCTTGCCTTTAGTAAAGTTCCCTCTCACACGGTGTGACCGCAATTCTAAGTCGTGCGCCGAATTTATTTCCGAGAAGATGTCGGACCGAAAAACGACTATCGTCTCTTCCCGGTGGTCTTCTACGAAAATTTCGGCAACACGGTGTGCGCCTTACGTCAGGAATCGATTGTGAAAATCAGATTTGCGTGTCGCGAACGTACGTTGTAACGAATAAAATACAATGTATCTCGAAAAATATCTTCGCAAAAAATTTGTTATGCTCTTGTTCACCAAGGTTATCCAAGTTATTACGCAACACGGTAGATTGCTTTCTCGTGAATTGTTTATTTCGACAGAAACTCCATAAAATTCAACATAAATTTAATTTCGAATCGATATAACGTGCAATAACGTATGTGCATTATTTGTAACGTCACTACGTCGCTCGTCAATGTTTGAAATATGAGTTTTACGTAATGTAAAAAAAAAAAAAATCAAATAAAATGAAGAACGATTTCCACTTCTCCAGACTGACATTTACGAATCGCTGAATCCTTCTTTGGGATTTCTCTTTATAATGACAGTCGGAAACTTATCGTGAGCGATATCGGCTTGGCAGCGGAATTCGATACGTCTGTGGCCGCTCGCGTTGCGATCGCTCAGTTGAAATCGCATCGCAATAATGACGCAATCAAGACCGCGAAGGAGCGAGATACGATCGAACGCACACGCTTAGAACGGACGCGTAAACCCGATTGCCTCGTTACGTGCTCGTCCATCGTAACGATCCGCCCGTAACGGGTGTGCATCGCGCAAGATGCACGCGAGGCGAAACTGTGCCATTGCATCGTGCAGCCGACCCTCTTTCCCTACGAGAGGAGGATGAGAAGAGGGCGGATAAAGAGCTCGGAGAGCGGAGAGAGATTTATTTTCATTAGCGCGCGCATCCTCCCCCTTTGGAAAGATTATGAAGTATGCGCGGCGCGATTCTCTCTTTCTTTTTTCCTCGCGTTTCTTTCTCGCGCCGCGCGAAATCCGCGACCGCGCGGAAAATTCGTCCGCGCGTTTTGAATTTCGCGAAATTAAAATCCGCGAAAGGATTGTCTTTCCCTCGGGAAATCGTAGTTACCGTCGGATCGCGTTGCATTTTTTTCCGCGTGAAAAAGAGGATGGCCCCACGCGCGCGTAAATGAGAAAATGCAAATGGACGAGCGCGACTCGAGCAGCTCAAGATGCAACCACTTCGACGCTATTACATTCGGCGATATCGCGCTCGCCGACTGCGGCAGCTTGCTCGGATTTTCCGAGTCTTATTTGCGACTCCCTCTTAGATCGTTTCCCTTTAAAACGGTTACAATGCCCTCAATCGTAATATAAAAATCTCCCGAGCTCAAATCGTCACGATATTACTGCCGAATTTGTCCGCACAAGAATCACATTATAATAAAACATAATGAAAAAGAAAAATTGTGTGTATTTATCACACAATACATAGAATCGCTCAAATTTATATTTAATAATCTTGATAATTTAGAGACATTTTTTTTATGATTTAATTATCATATTGTAGACTTAGTAATTATCATAAAATAGACTTTTGAATAGTGAAATATATAATAGAATGAGATATTTTTCTGCACACAGTGATAGATATTTATAAGTGATTAACATAATTTATTGATTATTTACCTTATTTTGGAATTGCTGATCATTTTCGTTACCATAATTCTCTCCTTTAATCGTACACAATTTATCGTCGTTCCTGGCCAAACAAATAATGCGATTCTAGTAGTTAAAATCTGCGAAATTCTTGCGAACGCTACCGTTTTATTTCTTTAACGCTCTTTGTTTTCTAAACACGTCTTTTTTTCGTTTCGGTGACGCATCTATTTTCGCAGAGCAGTAAATTCCAAAGCCGATTTGCATCACCAATGTTATTATCGCTCGGCAGGTACGAACGACTGAGGCAGGAGATGCCGGGCGCGATCTCGCGCGTGAAAACGGTCGAAGGCAATCTGCTTTACGAGAATCTCCGCCTAAATGACGAAGAGAAAGCCTTGTTGAGAGAGGTCAGTGTGGTGTTCCACGCCGGCGGACCGCATGAGAGCGTTCTGGAATATTGTCAGGATCTGCCAAAGCTCAAGTGTCTTGCTATGGCATCCAGCATTTTCAAGCATCGCGGCCAGATAAACGAAAAACTGCAGAATGACACGATGCCCGATTTACCAATCGCACTGGTGCGTCTCGCTCTCATTGGACCACCGCACAAGGAACCCATGCCCGGCTTCGTCGAGATTCTCAAAGGACCGACCGCTCTCATGGTGGGCGCCGGATTCGCTTATGGCAAATCGGAACTACAGGCTGAAGTTATTCCGATAGACATAGCAGTAAATACGATGATCGCGGCTGCGTGGGAAGTCGGCACGTACGTATAAAATTTAAACCAGTAATGTATGTGTGTGCTTTATGATCATAGTATCATTTCTACAAAAAAATATAAATATTTTGTTCCTGCTCAGTTCTTTTTTTATACGTCCATGAATTATCAAACAAAATCTAAAAAACAATATCAATTAGGTTTGTGAGTGATAATAAGAAGATATTTAAAAAGTTTTCCGTTTCTTTTTGTACAAAGTTACGCTATTCTTTAAAAAAAAAAATTAATTCTTGTTGCGATTCCGTATCTTCGCACTATCATAATTAAACTTAACCGGTTTTGTCACTTGTTCTATAGTAGTAATTTAACTTTTGTAGAAGCAAAATTATATCTATGCATTTATTTACGTAAAGACTATCACAATGCGAAATATCGTTTGTTTAATGTTTAATTAAGAAGAGAAAGTCGAGCGACGCTAAAGGTGCGGAATATGCACGACGTTATGCAACGTTGCGGAACAGCGATAATCAACGTCGTCTAATTACAAGACGTAAAACAGAATGTAGCGACATCATCCTTTGCTCTTCCAGATATTGCGAAACCTGTTCTTTCCTCTCGAAGCATGCAGCAGTAGGTTTTGTTCATTTCAGAAATTATCGGTACGTGTATCTCAATGAAGACACGCAAACACAAAGCTATTCGGTATCGTTTTTGGAAGAAAATGTTGGTAAAATAATATCAAAACGCAGTTGTGATAAAAAAAAAAGAAATTATAGATTAAAAAAGGAAAACATATATATGAGAGAAGAATTAGTATTGACAAGTGTTATGTAATTGCTGCTACCTGCTGCGAGATAAAGATTCGCGAAAATCTGCGGACAGTTAGAACGCGGAAATACAATTTGCAATTTGCAATACCGATATTTATGGAATCTGTGAAAAATTCGTATATCTAATATTAGTTGTATTTGATACAGAAAACTATATTGGTAAAAAAATAAAACCTTGTTTTTGTTATCTTTACTGCAGTTTTTAACATATCTCGCAATCGAAATTCGCTGCAGACGCGGCTTATCTAGTTTTCCAATGCGAAATATTGGATACGAGCAAACATGTTTTACATGTGCGCGCTCCGTTTCCGCGGTTGTTACTGTTTGCTCGCGTCCGACGCTTCCGCCCCAATTGTCTAGAACGGAATTCAGTTCCTTTCAGTTTTTATTCGGAATTCACTTCCGTAATCCGCTGAAAGCATGGTTGTGCCTGTCTTCGCAATATCATAAGATTCTCGTGTTAAAAAAACCAGCCAACAAAATTTTTTTTTTGTAATCATATAAATGTTTTTTTTTTTTTAACTGTACTGTACGCGATGAATTGTGTACAGTACAATTTTCAAAATGGCATCTAGCATTTTTTGACGGAACACAGCTACTGAAAGTTCTTTTGAATAATCTGCACGGAAAAGCTAATCATATCTAGTTCACAAAGTACTGCGTCCTTTGTCGAGAATTATAAAAAAATATATTTATGTGTGGCAAACTTGTTGAGTTTTATCTTATTCTATGTTTTTGTATTCAAAAGGAAACGGTTATTGTAGCGCATGAACCGGTAATAGAAATCGATAAGCAAATTGCGTTGCTCGGCAAGAATAATAGCTGAGTTATATCAGATCGGTTTACAGCAAACGAAGCAAAAGATATGTAGATATATATATTATGTTTCTACGTGTGCATTGATACACAGTCGAAAATAATATTCGCGGTGGGAATACCGATTTTAATCAATGTGATACGTGTGTATTGTGGATACAAAAATTTTCTCTTCTTCGTTACTTTATATTGTACATTTTATACGAGAGTTCGATTAAACGACGCTCGATAATTAAACCAAAGCTTTGTTTATGAATCGCGTGCTTTATTTTAAATCAGCCGGCAACAAATATATCAATTGAAACTTGTAGCTAGGCTCCTCTAGGTGTAAGAACTTTCCTGAAAGTCTTACATTTGATACTAGTTTCACCAAGGAACACCTCTTCGCTTCGCTCTCAAGTATTTCCGAACGACTGAACTGCGAATAAGTTGATTGCATTCGCTCTGCAAGAAGCAGAGCGCGCTACATCTGCCTCTCGTGCTTCTCTCCTTTCGCCTTTACCGATTACCCTCCCATTTGAGAGGAGTTAGTATCCAGAAATACGATTAATTACAGGTACTCGTTAAAAGTAGTCTTGTAAGGAAATAACGTTACGTTGTAAAGTTCCGAGGTGTTACGGTTCCGTGTAAAGACTTCAATAATAAATCATTTAGCAAACCGAAATTACCGCAATACTTTCATCAAGAAAGTAAATTCGCAAACTAAATTTTACGCAATAAATTACATATTTTTTTCTCTCTGTTTGACTTGCGATTGATGTTGAATGTAATTTATTATCAGCCAGGTTTATACAATTACTCTGTTTTGAAATTCTGTATACACAAGTCAACTATTTAGTACACAAATGCGCTCGTGCTAAATTATCGCACGAGTTTGAATAAAGAAACCAGGTACGTTTGGCTGCGAATGGAGCGGTTAATTATCGCATTGTCAACAGCTAAATTGCCGCCGGATGTGCGACATTGTGCGCTCTCTTTCTCTCGCACGCGCGCACTCCTATGTACTCTGTATGCTAGCTCTTATTCTCTTTTACGTTTTCACGTAGGTCCAACGTTGCGAAACCTGTGGTCTACAACGCGACGACGTTGGGCTGCACGTGGGAAGATTTGATTAAAAAGAGCCGACGAGCCAGCTGGGCCTTCCCCTATCCGACTTTTGGTATCCGCGGAATGACGTCCATCGAGCCACTGCACTGGATTTTGGTCCTGCTTCTCGAATGGCTCCCATCCGTACTCTGCGACACCGTCCTCTCTCTCTGCGGCAGAAAACAGAGGTATCGCCACGGGCGCAAAATTTATCGCGAAATTCCACGAGTCACGAATTTATCGTCATAGTTTCGTCAACGTCTGCGTTGCAGGCGCGACCTTCTCCTCCTTCTCCTCCTCTTCTTTCTCGTCCCTTGCAGTTTCGCGGAAAATTTAACGCTGTCATTTTGAGCTGCCGTCACTAACTTCGCTCGGGAAAACGTCGAGATTGATTCTGATTATTTTTTAATCGCCTGCGCATAATTTATAAATGCTTTATGCAAGCGCGACGCGTACAAATTGAACAACTCCACTCTGGTTAGATGTTACATTTTACTTTTGTATAACTTTATTGTCTTTCTTCCTCTGCTTTCTTTTATATATATATATATATATATATATCAGACGCTTGATCGCAAAAAGACGGATGAGCTACTTGTATACCGGAGTATTGTCCAAGTTTAAAGTTGGTTTCGCAGCGCTTCTGCAACAGCTGGCAATATTAAATTTGCTCGCGATATTAACTTGTTTCGTAGAAACGCGAAGCTATTAAAGACACTAAGTCATCTTCTAAAATAGTAACATTTTACTGTATAATGCGTTTTATAGCGTAATCTCTAATAAAATTTAAAAGCTAGCTCACACATGTCGCGCGTTACAAAATATGAATCTTTAGATAGAACTTGTACTTTGCTAGTTTGGGATAAAACGTTCATCCGACAAAATGTCAAAATCATCGCAATTTTATCTATTTCCATTTATATTTATATAATACATATGTATGTTTTTTAATGCATCATGTTATTTATAGCAAAGCTCGCGCGGTGTTCGCAATTTTAGCACGTTTCAACGTTTAATATCGCGACGAATATATAAATCCGAGAGATCGCAGAACGATCACAGCCAGTATTAAAATCTCTATGGTGATCTGCCGAGAGATAACCCTTCGTTGCTCTTGCGATCGTTAAAAAGTGATTAGAACCGTTCATACATGTGAAACTACGAACTTTGGATGATAACGTACTGTCGCGATCAGGACAAGTTTCGACGTAGGAGACTCGAGCGAAAGTTTGATCGCGATCGCTTGCCTCCGTTCTCTTCTCAACTTCTCTCGCGTTGTGAAAGCCGCCGCGCGTACTGTTCTTAACGCACCGAGAATCGTAAAAGTAAAAGTTTCAGAAACTGCAATTTAGGCGCGAGCGACGTAAACAGGTTCGTCGACTCTCGCTCGCGCGCGAGTGAACGCTGAGAAAAGGAGAGAATTACATCTCGAACGGAAAAACTCGTTTCTTCCGGACGCGGAAGTTGCGCCGCTCGATGCCTGATTGCTTTGAAAAATGAAGTCTGATGCTGTGTGGTCGCGACGAGAAAACTTTCCTGACAGGCTATCCAATCCAAAACAATTCGGTTTTTGCATGCACTTCTAAAGGTGTTTGTGCGTATCGACTTATTACAACGCACTTACGAATCCGATATTTGTGATTATTTTCGCCGGTCTTTTTTCACACTCAAACCATAAATTTTCGTAACAAACTTTCTCCGAAAAAAGAAAGAGTTTACAATTGGCAGCGATGGGATCTCTTGTAAATATTTTTTATTTTTGTTATTTGTGTGTTTTAATGCGTAACATGACGGAGAAGAAAATAAAAAAACAAAAAAAAAAACAAAAAAGTACAGTTGCTGTGGAAATTGATTCGTGAATTGATTCGCGAACGAAAATATTTTTGCTTTCGGCCTGTCAAACACTTTTTTGGTTTTTTTCTTTTTTTAATTTACTCTCAAACGCGTGCGGAATAAATCTCGCCGCGCTAACTTAGCTCGGGCTTTTTTCTTCTTCGAAAGAAAACTCTCCTCGTCAAGTTTTCCGCGATTCCTCCGTAATAAGTTGGATTGGAAATTATATAGTTTGCGACGGACCGAAGAACTTTTTTTTTTATTATCCCGCTCGCGCTTAATGGTACTTTACAATATTTTTTCTTGACTGAAATAGCTATTAAAAATCAATCTCGTTTTATCTTTATCGCGTATATACGCATCTTATATACACTCAAAAAAAAAGCGATCTTAAATAGTTTACAAAAACTCTGTTTGCTTACTAGAGAAATGAAAGAGAAAAATACAAATAATCGGAACACTGTTGCGAGTTTGAATGCCGGGAGGATCGGGGGGTGAAACGGACATTAACGGAAAAAGCAAGAGCAAAAGAAAAAGCGATTCCGATCCTGGAGGTAAAACCTTTACTGCTCCCCAGGTTTCTCGCGGAATACGACAGAGTTCGTAATGCACTTCAATCCCTGAAGTCAATTTCATCGAGACCGTGGTCAGCGGAGAGGAATCGCGTGTACCGGCTGCAGGAACGCCTTGTCTCAATGAAGGAGCACGATGCATTTCCGGTCACCGCGAAGATCGACATCGAAGCTTACGTTCTCTGCGCCGCGGCTGCCAGCCGGAAGTACTGCGTGAAAGAGGACAATTTCACATTTGTGAATGTCACTCGTTTGTTCTTTCTGTTTATGCCACCAATATTGGTCATCGCGTACATTTTATTCTTCAGTATTCACACAAATAAAGTTAGATAAAGTAAGATCTTATTTTTTCTAAGTTTTTACAGCAAGTGAAATTTCTTTCTCGAGAATCGAAAATCAAAAGGACACGGTAGTTGTATCTAGAACAAACTGATAATCAAATAACCTTAAGATAAATAACTTGTAAACATGATCTATATTACACTCTACAATTGCATTGAACCTTGATCGGTCTTGTTTGTTGTTTGTTCTATCGTGCTTTTGCTCTGTGCAGCTTCGTTCAATCCGATTAAGAGAGTGTCAATACTACAATATTAATGATACGAGTGCTCCATTATAAATCATCTTAACGCGAAGTCTTTTCCAGTATAAAAAAGTCGACGATATCTCGACCGTTCGTGAGAGATCGATTTGGAAGGCACGCCGGGAATCATACGTACAGCGTTACGCAAATATTCGTGAGAGCCGTGCGAGGAGTCTCTACATGAGAAAATGCCGTGTGGGTGAAAGTTTCCATACGAACATCCGAACTCGTCTTGCGCGCGCGCGCGCCGTATCAACGAAGGCGCGTATTTCCGGCACGTTCTTTCTTATGCAACATCGCTGCGCTGACTTGCGCTCATTCGACCTATTGAAGAAGATGCAACGAAAGCGCGGAATATTATTCTCAGATTTTGTATGTTTTCTCTTGAGAATGGGAAGGAATACGCGAGATTCTCGAAGCGGAGGCTGTCACGTGCACAGAAATTTTGCTCTCGACACCCAGACACACGAGAACTCAATGCGACAATGGCATTTTGATACTTATTTTTACAGAAGTGACGATGACGAATTTAGCGCGAACGGTATGTAATATATATGTTATATGTATGTATATGTATATCTTCTGTATGTGAAACATATAAATAAAATTATGAGTAAGCAAAACAATATGTAAAAAATATACTAATTTAAAAAACTTGCATATTGTACATACACGTATCTGATGAAAAGTTTTTGCGTGTGTTTAGTGAATCAAGTTTCTTCTGAATGAAGTATAAGAAGAAATGTATATTAAAGCCCTTGTGCATAATCAACCTTCAGCTATTTTTGAACTCATGCAAATTTCCGTCTACGCTAATCCTTTTATCATTTCCGCCGTGATAACACAATCAGGGCGATGACGTCTATCTCGCCGGAATATTCTCATCATCACATAACGTACTCCGTCTCATTTTTTTCCGCTCTTCGTTATGTCAGCAAAAATTTCGCTCGCGTGACTGGCCCGTGGGAGCTTGGGCCGAGTTATGCTTTCAAAATCCTATTACGAGTTGCGAGCGCGAAATTTAGGAAAGAAAGTTGCGGATTAGTTTCGCGGGATATAATTGGACACGGTGGTTGGAACTGCGCCTTCATAATAATAATTGGGAACGTCTATTTCGCGGAACGAAGTTTCTTGATGTTAAGGCGAAGAGGTTGAAAAAAAAAGAGGTTAAAGACGTTATTGGAAGAAGAGGAGATAGAAAAAAAAATGACTAGAGAAAGAAGAGGACGACCGTAAACTGAAAAGGACGTGGCGCGTGGGTGTACATATTCAATTTAAGTCTAACAGGTATGAATAAGATGTATATATCCGGGTAAATATGTATGTGATTGCCTCTCTGCAAAAGTGAGTTATGCCGACGTGCTTGGAACGATAGAATAGCACTAGTCCCAGACAGAGAGAATACATCAAAGCGCCCTTTGTAAATCCGTTTCAACGATTCTTATTTCCATAGAACCACTTCTCGAAAATCCAAAGCTGTCAAGAGGCACCGGATGAAAACGATTTCTCACGACAACATTGACACGTACTTACAGACAAAAAAACATTGTCATTAATTAACAATGTTTTTTTTTTATCTATAAATTTCATGCGCAAAAATTTCTTGTTCGTATAAAATAGGATTTAAAGTGTTTCATTTCAGTTATTTGTTTCATAGAATTGATTGAGTAAACTTTTTATTGTTTTAGAAAGAAAAATACTTGTACGCAATTGAGCTTTTACAAATGTTACAATCGATCAAGGAAAAATTGGTTAGTACTTTTGAACTTCTTACATATTAGTTCTCAGTCATCATCCCTTAGTCGCGATGGTGGCGCGCGACCAAGCGAACTGCAGGAATTATCATAACTCGACAGTCTTGAGAAACGAGAGTCTCTCTTGCCAGCGAGCGTCTCAGCACTTCGAGATTATTTACCCCAAAGGTCTGTAAAGTTTTCTAACAGCTGTTGCTGGGCAAGTACCCGCCCCTCCTTCCTCGATCTTATTTCGCCTTCACCTGCTGCGCGAGCTAGAACAGATATCTTTCTTGCTTGCAGAAGTACTTGAAACTCTCAAGCGGCATTTACCCGATGTGTTTCTGCAGCGTTCGCGCGCGCCCGAATTTCGTTGGAAATTTCGCCAAAAACTGAAAAGTCGTATTTCTTACACGCGCTCGTGTAATGAAGCGGGAAAATAAAGGGAAGTTTCGTAGCCGCACAATGGCGTCCATTCTTCTCCGCGATGACTTACAACTGTGCTAATAGTAATAATAGTTTTGTGCTCGCAGTAAACTATTATTACCACAAGATTCTCAATTTCTCTTTACATTTTGCGTATCTATTAATTCAATCTGATATTTCTTTTGATGAATTTTTTGCCAAAAAGAAGTAAAATATGTGTGTCATTTTAACTCTCGTTGCGCTCTCGTCTTGTCAAAATTGAAAATTATTTTTTTAATGTCACAAAACTGATAATATGTTAAAAACAATCCGTACAACGAATGACGTTCTACGGCAGACACGTGACAAACTGTGCTTGAGCAAGCGAACGCCATCAGCGCGAGAGATATTGCGGTAATGAACGTAGCGCACCTTCTTGGTCCAATTGTACCGGACGAGATTAATTGCGGCCATTCTATTTCCCTGGTGAGCCCCGTCAGAACGAACGGATACAATGGGTCGGTGCGTGGTTCTAGGATCAAGTGGAATAAGGAGAACGCGGGTCCAGCGCGGCTTATTTTCTCTTTTTCGTTCAATTAATGGCGGTAGGTCGCGTGCGACGCAACTTAATCGTCCGCGACAAAATAAGACGCCCGAAGGGGATGGAAAAGACTTGTCGCGGAGTGAAAACCGCGTGCGCCATCGGGAATAGTTGTTTTCCACAACTCCCGACTTTGCCTTTTCTCGGTCTTTGGCAACATCTTCACTGCGCGCGGAACTATATCGTTCCCGTGCTATTGTGCTTCTTAAAACCCGGACAATAACGACTATCCGGTGGCTCTTCGAGGAGTTTTATCGCGGAAGCGTATAATGCGCGACCGGAACAGCCGTCCGCAACGAATGCCGCGTGCGTTTTGTATGTCGCGGATACACGGTAGATCCGCGGATCGTCCGACTAATGCAACGTTTCACGACAATCTGACCAGTTTTGCTGCGAGAATAAAACGCAAGAATGAGGAAAGAATTTTTCTTGAAGTTTTCTCGTACGCGCTTCGATACCGAGACGAGAGAGAAAATTTTCTTTTCGCAGCATGGACATTTCTTGGCTTGACAACGCTGCTGTTTTGAGATCTTTTTGTATTAACAACGAAGACTTGACTTTACATTAAATTCTCAAAAATTATCTCTCTCAAAAGAGTACGGTATAAACTCGCTATCAAGAAGCACGGTAGTGCTTCGCGCCAAGTTCACGCGCAATGCAGTTGCGCGACCGACGCGAAACACTCCGTGCCTCTGTTATGCGGAATAAATAAATTTGGCATTTGTGACAAAATGAAATATTTATATTGCAGTAATGACTGAACCAATCAACTTCGTTTTACTCTCAATCAATTCAAAATAAAAATTCAAAACGCTATTTGTTAAATCTTAACAAAATAAATAAATGTTTTATGGAATATTAAAAACTTAACGTAGATCGCATCGATACAAAATATTTTTGTTGCAATAGTACGTAATACTACTATATTAAGTAGCATTTTAAGTAGGAATAAGATTTGTCTATGCAAACATCATAATATCGCATATCGATATATATATCGCACATCGATATGTATCGCATATCGATATATATCGCATATCGATATATATCGCATATCGATATATATCGCATATCGATATATATCGCATATCGATATATATC
>QVNW01000870.1:0-40239 GCA_014825475.1 Pseudomyrmex flavicornis | reverse complement strand
ATCGATATGCGATATATATCGATATGCGATATATATCGATATGCGATATATATCGATATGCGATATATATCGATATGCGATATTATGATATTTGCATAGAAAAATCTTACTCCTGCTCAAAACGCTACTTAGTATAGTAGTACTACATACTATTGCAACAACAATATTTTGTATCGACGCGATCGACGTTAAATTTTTAATATTTCATAAAAAATTTATTTATTTTGTTAAAGATTTAACAAATAGTGTTTAACTTGGCAAATGAGAAGCTACGCAACGACTTCGTGTGAACAAATTGCTGGTTATTTGTTAATAAAAGGAGATAGAGATTAGGTTTATTAATCTAATAAATGTCAAATTTTTCTATGATGCAATATAGTATATATAGTATTTCGTATTATAATATTTTGTTTTATTATTTTTTTAACGAGAAAAAAACACGTTTTTCGATAGAAGTTCTCGAAGAATTCAAAAGACAGTTCGAATTAAGAAAGCACATGCCGGGTCTGAAACCGGAAGCTCCCCCTTGGACATTTAATTCGACCGCCGTCTTCACTCGTCTCGACGCTTTTCTAAAACGACTGACGGATATCGAATGGCTTTTCGACACCGTCCTCGAATTTTCCAAGTTGGAGAAGATTGAAATAGGTGGCATTCTCGGACGATCCTTGAGTGCGAGGATCATAAGCGTGTACAAAGAATTTCAGCAGCTCTTCGTCTCTTTCACTGTAAGAGCCAGTGATGTTCTCGAGCCAGACGACGAATCTTTTGTTGTCGACTGCACTAAGTTCTCGGAATCCATCACGGATCTCGATAGTAAATTGGCGGCAATTCTTTGCCAAGCTTTTGACGATTGTGGAAATCTCGAAAGTGTTTTTAAGGTATAACTTTTTATTATTACCGTTTGTAGCGGTTAATCAAATTTACATTGTTTGCTATATTGATTTGTTCTTGCTGTTTACTTTACATTTAAATTAGAAAAATTTGGTTGAATGCTAAAATTACAAATTGTATAATTTAATTATCGACTCAAATACGCACGAATCTTGCGCCGACTTAAATATCTTATCTCTTTCATTGTTTGATTGCTTCCTTATCTTACCTATAGTACTACATAATATATTACATAAATCGTACGTACACCACTTGCAAATCCATTTCGTTTTTTCTTTTAAGTTAATAAATATTGCTGGATCGGTACTGGAACGTCCTGTGATTCGAAAGCAATTTACAAATCGATACGCTAGAATTCTCGAACTTTTGAACATGGAACTGTCAATAGTCGAAGTTCTGTTCAATCGCGGCACGAGGGGTGCTCTGATTAATCTGCCGCCCTTAGCTGCTGCCTTGATTTTCACCAACATGTTGAGACAGCGTATTGACTTGCCTATACAATCATTCAAAGCCATGCCTCATCCGTACGTATTAAAGTCTGTGTGCACAATATGTAAATAATTCTTTATTCTATACTTTGTTTTATCACATATGTGTTTGTAAAAGCGTAATGCATTTTCTTTTTAAACTTTATCACCGTGTTGTAGATAAAAATTTAATGTATTTTTAACGATAGCACGATTACAACTTTTCTCGTTTGCAGTATCGTGCACAGCGACGAAGGTAAGAATATAATGGCACGTTACGAGAGATTGATAAAAATATTTGCTGATAAGGAAGACGATCTCTTTACTGAATGGGCGCAAACGGTTCCTCAAACTGTTGATGTTGGCCTTAATCGTTATCTGCTTTCTAGAGAGATCAACAATATTTTATTACTTAATTTCGATCCAGATCTTCTTGCGGTATTGAAAGAAGTAAACTATTTGAAACAGATGTCACGTTCTGATATTCCTGAAGAAGCAATTAAGGTATACAAGTGCGATCTAAATATTTTTAACAGTATCTAAAAGAATAGATTTTCTAATAATTGCATTTATTATGCACACGCTTAGCAATTTATTAAATTACGTATAATTTTTTTACGTATGTTGTATTATCAGGTATCTGAAAATGCGGAAACGTTTAGGAAGTTTCGCACGATGCTGAGTGGCACCGTCGATTCCTACAATAACATACGCAAAACGACCAAGCGAGTGGAATTCGATCTAATCGAATTGGAAGTGGCAAGGATCGATTCGCTGATATCCCGTGGAGAAGACGAGCTCTGTTGGAGATCAGACGGGCTTCTCGAATATATAACGGAGTTAGGCGACCTTGTGGAAGGACTCTGGAAGCGCATGAAGGCCGTTCAATCGAACGTAGAGAAGATCAGAAATATTTTAGAGCCTTGGACGAAGACGCCCCTCATAGAACGAAAGGATCGTCGTAAGGACACACTGCTGGCCTTGGAGGATCGTTCGGAAAAAGTATCGAAGCGTTACGCGGAGATCACAAAGGCCGCTGAGCAAATACATTCGATATTGGAAGAAAATCAGGCACTTTTCCAAATCAGCGAGACTGATCAAGAAGCTTGGCGAGAATACGTGAATTACATCGATGGCATTGTTATCGAGTCCCTTCGAAAAGCGGTTGGATGTTCTCTAGGTTGTATTCTCGAATTAAAAAAAAATCATATAAAGAATATTTAAGCGCAATAAACAATTTGTGAAACAATGTTTTGTGATTTCGCGTTTAGGATATTTGGCAGAAAGCATGGATCCTATCGGTCATTGTGAAGCGTTACTTGAAGCCAAATTAGAGCTGAGAGAACCAGATTTGTATTATATACCGTCGTTGGAACCTGAAGATCCCGATGGACTTGACCAGCTCGTTGTTGGTTTGTTAAATGACATTACCGGTATGGCCGCCTTGATACCGAGATTAAAAAAAGATTCTATGGGATATGCTGAAGAACTGTCAGACGACGCTGATATTAAAGGAATGAAAGATGAGATATTGACATGTGTATCTACCGCTGTAGAGGAAGCTACTGATTTCTGTAGTAACTTTGAAGGTGTCAAAAATTTTACTTATTGAATGATACAAATATTTCAATATCATTTTTATTGACACGTCATTTTTTCATATTGATGTGACACTATCTATATTTGATCAGGCTACGCCTATCTATGGCTGGATGATAGAGATGTTGTGATGCAACAATTCCTCGAATACAGCCGGCAATTGTCAGTAGAGGAAATGGACATGGTGGCGGCTCAGGACCCTAAAGGCCCGACGAAGTCACCGCCGAAAATGGAGCAATTTCGCGAACAAATCGACCTTTACGAGAGTCTCTATCTCGAGATCGAGGAAATGAATCTGTCCAAAGTATTTTGCGGCTGGTTCAGGGTAGATCTTAGACCCTTCAGACAGTCGGTACTAAACACGGTGTGCAAATGGTCGAGCATGTTCAAAAAACATTTGGTCGATCGTGTAACAACCAGTTTGTCAGATCTAGGAACATTCATAAGGTGTATAAAAAATTGAATTTTAGTTGTTTTGACACTTATAATAATAATAATTCAAATAATTCCTAATATTATCTAGACAATGTCTAACTCATTTTTTTATTCATATACAAGTTTCATTAATACTTGTATATATAATTAATATTATTATTATATAAATCCATGTATAAATAAAAAACACTGCTCGATTTCTTTAGATTAGCGGACGAAGGATTGTTACAGCAAGTACAACCAGGTGATTATACCGCTCTGATCAGCGTAATGGGCTACCTGCTACAAGTGAAAGAACGCCAGCCAACTACAGACGAGATGTTCCAGCCATTAGAAGAAACTATTGAGTTGCTCAAGTTCTATGATCAAGATATACCTGAAGAAGTAAACGTATTACTGCAAGAATTGCCGGAGCAATGGGCAAACACGAAAAAACTCGCTCTTATGGTGAAACAGCAAGTTGCACCATTACAGGCAGGTCTGTAAAACAACTGACGTTTATTCAAGGTAGTAATACATCTGTCAGTGTGTCTAATATTTTTTTTTAATTGATTACAAGTATAAATTTTATGTATTAACAAATGTAGATATAAGGCAAATTTACAATACGTTAATTAATAATATAATATAATGAACAAAAAATTATTAGGCGAAGTATCGAGAATTCGCGGTCGAATCTCCGCGTTCGATATTACGATAACTCAGTATCGAGAAGCGTTTCGGCGATATGCATTTTTTAAATACGACTGCAAGAATCCGTACGAACTATTAGACGAGGCACACAAAGAAATTCTCATGTTGGAACGTCAAATGAAAGATATTCAAGAGTCCGCGTCGCTATTTGAAGTGACAGTATCCGAATTTAAGCAACTGAAACAATGCAGGAGAGAACTGAAAATGCTCAAGCAGCTCTGGGATTATGTGAATATAGTACAGAGCAGTATCGAGGGTTGGAAGACGACACCCTGGAGGAAAATTGACGTCGAAAATATGGACATTGAATGCAAGAAGTTCGCAAAAGAGATACGTGGTTAGTAGCTAAGAAATTGTCTACGGAAAAGATGTCAACAAATTAAGCGGTTTTATGTGTTTTCAAATTATTTTTATGACATATAGCTTTGTATTTTCTTTTTTCTTCTCGCTTGCGATCTAAAAAACAATAGTTATCGTATAAAATAAATGTGTATGATGTACTTTATATTTACAAAATCGTGAGAAAATCTCTCACAACGTAAAGAATCGATAAAGAATCACAATTTTAAGTTTTTTAACTTGTCGGATGTTTCGTCCAGTAGCACTGGACAAAGAAATGAGGCCATGGGACACATACGTATCGTTGGAGGCTACGGTGAAGAACATGCTTACGTCATTGCGTGCCGTGGGAGAATTGCAAAATCCAGCTATTCGAGAGAGACATTGGCGGCAACTAATGAATAGCACTAAGGTATCGCTGGAAATCGCAGAGCGGATGTTTAATTCATTTCCTACGCAATACGAACCCATGCAAATTAAGGAACAATATCATTATTCGAAAGATACAATATCACACTAGCTCCGCCTTTATTGTGATTTTAATAATTTTGTGTTACTCTTGTCTGAAACGAATCTATATATAACAACATAATTCCATAATATGAATGTGATATTAGTTCACATAGTATTAGTAAAGTTAGTTGCACCGCTGTATATACGCTGTCGATGTTACAGAAATTGGGCAACATGACTCCAGAAATGACCGTAAGTCCACTGTATATACGCGCACATTTACATTTTTTAAAAATATTTATATCCTTTTTTAATACTGTATGTATACATATATATATATATATATACATATATCTTTTATTAATAGTAAATATAATATATATATACACATGTAACACAAAGAAAAAACTAATAATGTTTATGCATGTGAGAATATGTATTTCACATCATTATGTGCACTATTATATTTTATATATACGCATATATTTATGTACGTTATTAAATTCTTCTCTTTCAATAGTCAAACTTTTTTACATGCATAGCTAGAACACAGCACGCGATACTATTTAAACCAAAGAACTTAAGTTTAAGTCAGTTATTTATTAAAATATGCTCATTTTTCTCATTTTTAATATCCATTAATAATAAAGCTAGCCACATGTATAAAAATTAGCACTATGTTAAAAATTTATGGCCCCTGCTATCACATAAATTCGCATTTACATTGTATAAACTCACACACATATACGCACACACATCATTATTCATTGTATGTGTATTACAATTGTAAAAATTTTTAATAAATCTGCTATAAATACAATATATCATTATTTTGTGTATTTAGACAATTTCCTTTATCACTTTGCATTATTATTCAAGTAAATTATTGGATAGTTGCTTTTTAATTTTATCAATATATGTAGCCACACGTCGTCAAACGACTTTCTTACACGTAGGTTCGTTTTGTAATGGACGAATCGACGACTCTAGCCGATCTACTCGAGTTGAATCTCCACGAATGCGAGGAAGAAGTTAAAAATATTGTGGATAAAGCAGTTAAGGAAATGTCAATGGAAAAATACATGAAAGAATTGAATATTACGTGGTCAAAAATGGAATTCGAACGGGAAGTGCATGCTCGAACAGGAGCTACTTTAATAAGAGCTAGTGAAGAATTAATTGAGACTCTAGAAGAAAATCAGGTTAAACTCTAAAATTTTAATAATATGTTTTTGCAAGCTATGTACATTCTGTTTATGAAATAATAGAGAAAGAAATCAGATTAACAATTACTTAATAGTTCAATTTGAAATATGTCAGTGTTCGTTTAATTTTTATTTTGTTATCCACATATTTTTAAACAAATATTTTTTAAATTAAATTTATTCAAAAAAAAAAATAATTGTTTTATTCCGAAACGCAGGTACAGTTGCAGAATCTGATCACATCGAAATTTATCGCACATTTCCTAGAGGAGGTGTCGTCGTGGCAGAAAAAGTTAAGCATTGCTGATCAGGTAACGACAGTGTGGTTCGAGGTTCAACGCACCTGGATGCATCTTGAGAGCATTTTCATGTCGTCGGAAGATATCCGACGGCAATTGCCGGTGGATGCTGAGCGGTTCGATCGTATAGATAAGGAATTCAAGGAGATGACAGAGGAAATGGCGAAAACGCCTAACGTCGTCGAGGCGACGAATAAGGACGGTCTTGTATCCGCTCTTGACATTTTGCAAAAAGAGCTCGTACTATGTGAAAAGGCCTTAGCGGAATATTTAGAAACAAAACGCCTTGCTTTTCCGCGATTCTATTTCGTTTCTTCCAGCGACTTGTTGGACGTACTCTCGAATGGAAATCAACCGGAAGTAGTGGCGAAACATTTGACAAAATTGTTCGATTCTATGGCGCGTCTAAATTTCGACGACAAGAATACTTCGTTAAAACGCGTTTTGGGTAAACAATTATACGTATTATTAATACGTATTAAGTCATAGTTGTTTAATTATTCGTCATGTTTCAGGCATGTTTGCCAAGGATGGTGAATATGTGGAATTCGCGAACTGTGAGATGATTTGCGAAGGACCCGTGGAAGCGTGGCTAAATCGTTTGCAGAGAGCTATGCGCGTATCTATTCGACATTATTTTAGCGAGGCAGTGGTGGCGTACGAAGAGAA
Source organism: Pseudomyrmex flavicornis (assembly GCA_014825475.1). Lineage (NCBI taxonomy): Eukaryota > Metazoa > Arthropoda > Insecta > Hymenoptera > Formicidae > Pseudomyrmex > Pseudomyrmex flavicornis. The sequence goes on along the minus strand of QVNW01000870.1, from coordinate 33,186 downwards.
ACCACGAGAACAATGGCTGTTCGACTATCCGGCCCAGGTGTCTCTCTGTGGAACGCAAATCTGGTGGACCACCGAAGTGAACATGGCTTTTGCACGTCTCGAGGAAGGCTACGACAATTCCATCAAGGACTATTTAAAAAAACAAATCTCGCAGTTAAGCACTCTCATCACTCTGCTGATAGGAGAACTGAGCAAACAGGAGAGACAAAAAGTCATGACTATTTGCACGATCGACGTGCATTCCAGAGATGTCGTGGCGAAGTTGGTGCAGTCCAAGGTGGAAACTTCGCAGGCTTTTCAATGGCAGAGCCAGCTGCGACACAGATGGGACGAGAAAGAGAAGGATTGCTTCGCAAATATTTGCGACGCGCAGTTCAAATATTCTCACGAGTACCTCGGTAACACACCCAGGTTAGATACATTATTTCACACGTTTTCCCGATTGCTTATTCGTTATTTACCATGTTTATCATTGTTCACACAACGCGACATTACTGTTTGTTTCTCAGGTTGGTCATAACGCCGTTAACTGACAGGTGTTACATTACTTTGACGCAATCTCTGCATCTCATCATGGGTGGTGGTCCAGCTGGGCCAGCCGGGACCGGAAAGACCGAAACAACGAAAGATCTGGGCAGAGCTCTCGGTATAATGGTATACGTGTTCAATTGTTCCGAGCAGATGGATTATAAGTCTTGCGGCAACATATACAAAGGTCTAGCGCAGACTGGGGCGTGGGGTTGTTTCGATGAATTCAACAGAATCACCGTCGAGGTGCTGTCGGTAGTAGCCGTACAAGTAAAATCGATTCAGGACGCCATCAGAGATAAGAAGGAGAAATTTAATTTCATGGGCGAAATTATAGCGCTCGAACCTACTGTTGGCATCTTCATAACTATGAATCCCGGTTACGCCGGACGCACAGAGTTGCCGGAAAACTTGAAAGCACTTTTTCGTCCTTGTGCCATGGTGGTGCCCGATTTCGAATTGATATGCGAAATAATGTTAGTTGCGGAAGGATTTCAAGACGCCAGAGTACTCGCGAGAAAATTCATTACGCTGTACACATTGTGCAAGGAATTACTATCTAAACAGGATCATTACGATTGGGGTTTGAGAGCGATAAAATCAGTTCTTGTGGTCGCCGGCAGTTTGAAGAGAGGCGATCCCGGCAGACCGGAAGAAGAAGTATTGATGAGAGCCTTGAGAGATTTCAACATTCCGAAAGTGATATCGGATGATCTTCCAGTGTTCATGGGGCTGATAGCAGATTTGTTTCCCGCGTTGGATGTACCCAGAAAAAGAGACGTCGAGTTTGAGAAGATGGTCAAGCAAGCGGCTGCTGATTTAAGTCTGCAACCGGAAGACGGATTTATTCTCAAAGTCGTGCAACTCGAGGAGCTATTGGAAGTGAGGCATTCTGTCTTCATCGTAGGTATAGCTGGTTCCGGAAAGACTCAAGTGTGGAAGACGTTGTTCAAGACTTATCATAACATGAAGAGAAAGCCGGTGTATAATGATCTCAATCCTAAAGCGGTGACGAACGACGAACTGTTCGGAATTATTAATCCAGCGACAAGAGAATGGAAAGATGGTCTCTTCTCGGTGATCATGAGAGAGCAGGCAAATCTGGGTGGCGAGAATCCAAAGTGGATCGTTTTGGATGGCGACATAGATCCAATGTGGATTGAGTCTCTAAACACTGTTATGGACGACAACAAGGTTCTGACGTTGGCTAGCAACGAACGAATTGCGCTGACGCCAGTCATGAGATTACTCTTCGAAATTTCGAATCTGAGAACCGCTACACCCGCCACGGTCTCGCGAGCCGGTATTTTATATATAAATCCACAAGATTTAGGATGGAATCCTTATGTAACCAGTTGGATCGAGAAGCGGCCTTTGCCGAATGAGAAGTCGAATCTGGTCATGCTCTTCGACAAATATATTCCGACTTGCCTCGAGACTCTCAGAACCAGATTCAAGAAAATAACACCAATAGCAGACATGGCTCACGTCGAGATGTTGTGCCACCTTCTTCATTGTCTTTTAAAACCGGAGCTGACAGCTACTGACTTTTACAAAGATCATTACGAACTTTATTTCGTGTTCGCAGCTGTCTGGGCTTTTGGCTCCTCTATGTTTCTGGATCAAACGGTAGATTACCGAGTGGAGTTTACTAAATGGTGGGTCAACGAATTTAAACAGGTGAAGTTTCCATCTCAAGGCACAGTGTTTGATTATTACATCGACAACGAGACCAAGAGTTTCGTTCCTTGGACAGAACGTCTTCCGAAGTTCGAATTAGATCCAGAACTACCTTTACAAACTGTCCTAGTGCACACGTCGGAGTCTATCAGAATAAGATACTTTTTGAACCTGTTGATGCCAGACAAGCATCCGATAATGTTGGTCGGTCCGGCTGGTTGCGGCAAAACCGTTCTGGTCGCCGAGAAGCTTCTTCAGCTTTCTGAGAACTACGCGGTAGCTAATGTGCCGTTTAACTTCTACACTTCATCCGAAATGTTGCAGAAGATTTTGGAAAAATCATTAGAGAAAAAAGCAGGCAGAAATTACGGTCCGCCGGGAAATAAAACTTTAGTTTATTTCATCGACGACATGAATATGCCGGAAGTGGACACGTACGGCACTGTTCAGCCTCACACGCTTATCAGACAACACTTGGACTACGGTCATTGGTACGACCGTACGAAACTCACCCTGAAAGATATTCACAATTGTCAATACGTCAGTTGCATGAATCCGACTGCCGGATCGTTTACAATAAATCCGCGATTGCAGAGACACTTTGCTGTCTTTGCTGTTAGCTTTCCAAACATAGAGTCATTGACAACTATATACGCCTCCATTTTGTCACAACATCTTGCAAATGTGGAGCACAGGTAACATTAAAATAATGATTTATTAAATTATAAACATATATGTATGTATTTGTTGTACGTTAATTAAATACGCATTTGAAATTGTTTGCATGAATAATATTCTTTCAATGCGATTATTGCAAATTCTGAAATTAAATTCTGACAGTCATATATTTACGTAATAATAATGTGTGTAATTAGGTTTCCTCTAAACGTCACCGAATTATGCCCTAACATTGTACAAGCAACCATTCAATTACATCATCGTTGCGCGCAAATGTTTCTACCAACAGCGGTGAAATTCCATTATATTTTCAATCTTCGTGATCTTTCCAACTGTTTTCAAGGTTTATTGTTCAGTGGCAACGAGTGTTTGCAGTGTTCTATAGATTTAATCAGACTTTGGATGCACGAAACTCAACGTGTTTACGGAGATAAATTAACAGATGAGAAAGACAACGAGAGTTTTTTGAAGCTGCAACTCGACATTCTGAAAAAAAATGTAGAAGAGGTGGACGAAGGGGCAATTCTAGAGAAACCAAACATCTATTGTCATTTTGCAGGTTTTTGCTTACTAATTTTATGTGTATTTAAAAATATATCTGCATATAAGTGTAAATAATTTTTTTAAAAAATTATTCAATCGATTAAATGGCACGTGTGTAGGAGGAGTTGGAGAGCCCAAGTATATGCCTGTCAAAGATTGGGCGACTTTGCATCGCCTCTTGTCAGAAGCAATGATCAGTTATAACGATTTAGTAGCCGCAATGAACTTGGTACTTTTCGAGGATGCTATGATGCACGTGTGCCGTGTGAACAGAATTCTGGAAGCACCCAGAGGCAGTGCACTTTTAGTGGGTGTGGGTGGTTCCGGCAAACAAAGTCTCTCACGATTGGCAGCTTTTATAAGCTCATTGGAAGTATTTCAAATTCAGCTGAAGAAAGGTTACGGCGTAACCGATCTAAAACTAGAACTCGCCGCCTTGTATTCAAAAGCAGGATTGAAAAATCTGGGCATTATGTTTTTGATGACGGACGCACAAGTGCCGAACGAGCAATTTCTAGTTCTTATCAACGACATGCTCGCGTCAGGCGAGGTTCCCGATTTATTCGCCGAAGACGAAGTGGAAAATATTATAGCAGGTTCGAAATGCAATCAAAAAGAGTTAGATTTTATAAAACGCAAGAAATAATCAATACTATTTACATTCGTCACAAAATGTGTGTGATAAATATATTTAGATAGATATTTATAATTTGTATATTATTATATTTGTGAAATTAAACAAAATTGACAGGAGTTCGTAACGAGGTGAAAGGCGCGGGTATGTTAGACACACGCGAAAATTGCTGGAAATTCTTTATCGATCGCGTTCGTCGACAGCTCAGAGTAGTTTTATGCTTCTCCCCGGTCGGTTCTACATTGCGAGTTAGATCCAGAAAATTTCCGGCAATTATAAATTGCACAATGATAAACTGGTTTCATGAGTGGCCTCAGGAAGCGTTAATGTCTGTATCAAAGAGATTTTTACAGGAACTAGAAGAGCTGCCGGAAACTTATAGGTGTGTAATTATCAACTTTGAATAAATAAACATATCTTCTAACATGTACAGACACAGTCTATAGAAATAGAAGTCAAGAGAAATATATTTTTACTGACAGAGAATCAGCTGCGAAATTTATGGCTCATGCTCACACCAGCGTAAACATAGCCAGCCGTCATTATCTGATCAGCGAACGTCGATACAACTATACAACTCCAAAATCGTTTTTGGAACAGATAAGTTTATACATACGATTGTTAAAAACGCAAGCTTCCGAATTACGTGCTAAAGTAGCCAGACTGGAAAACGGCCTGGACAAATTGAGATCAACGGCTGTAGAAGTGGATAAGTTAAAAAAGAAGTTGGCCGTGCAAGAAGTGGAATTGCAGCAAAAGAATGATGCTGCAGACGCTCTGATCGCCATAGTTGGCGTCGAAACCGAGAAAGTTCAAAAAGAGAAAGCGATAGGTTCGAATTAATTACAAATTATCTACTTTCTGTACGCGCAAGTATAAAAAGTTTAATCAACGATGCTTTTGTATTCAGCGGACGAGGAGGAGACCAAAGTAGCCATAATAGCCGAAGAAGTTTCGAAAAAGCAAAAAGATTGCGAGGCGGACCTGATGAAGGCCGAACCCGCTTTGCTGGCCGCACAAGAAGCTTTAAATACCCTGAACAAGGCAAATCTAACGGAACTGAAATCATTCGGTTCACCTCCTGGTGCTGTAACGAACGTCACCGCCGCAGTCATGGTGCTCTTGGCACCAGCTGGCAAAGTACCCAAGGATCGAAGCTGGAAGGCTGCCAAGGTGTTGTCAAATTGATCGAAACTATTCTCTTTCTTTTTATATTTTATAAAGACAAAAGACGCCAAATCTCATTTTTTTTTCCATAAAGATTACGATGGCAAAAGTAGATACATTTCTGGATTCTTTGATCAATTATGACAAGGAGAACATACATCCCGAAGTAATTAAAGCAATACAGCCGTATTTAAAGGATTCCGAATTCGAGCCTGAGTTCGTAAGATCCAAATCGGCCGCCGCAGCGGGTTTATGCGCTTGGGTGATCAATATTATTAAGTTTTACGAAGTGTTCTGCGACGTGGAACCGAAACGGAAAGCGCTCGCTCATGCAAACGCGGAGCTGGCTGCAGCTCAGGACAAACTTAGCGGTATCAAACGAAAAGTAGCTGTAAGTAAACAACGAAGCAAATATTATTTATTTATTTCTTATTATAAGACTTATTCGCGTATCACTTCGCAATAAATAATGTTTTTATTCAAGTAATTAGAATAATTGATTGTCTTAGTCCCTGGAAGAGCAATTAGCAAAGCTAACGGCGGACTTCGAACAAGCGACGTCCGAAAAATTAAAATGTCAGCAGGAAGCAGATGCCACCAACTCGACAATTGCATTAGCGAACAGATTAGTCGGTGGTTTAGCGTCGGAGAATGTTCGCTGGGCTGATTCGGTGGCCAAGTGAGACCTTTTTTTATTACATCTTGTTTATATTATAAATAAAACGATATATATTATATATGTCATATATGTATATGCTATATAGATAATTATCTGAGATCATTGCAAATATTTTCAGCTTTATGCAGCAAGCATCAACACTACCCGGCGATGTACTGCTGGTGACTGCTTTCATATCTTACGTCGGTTGTTTTACAAAACAATTCCGACAGGATTTGTTAAACAAGCAATGGTTGCCGTTCATACGCAGCGTGGAACCGGCGATCCCAATTACCGAAGGTCTCGATCCTCTCTCGCTGCTAACGGACGACACGCAAATCGCCAAATGGAATAACGAGGGATTACCGAACGATCGAATGTCGACAGAGAACGCCACTATATTGAGCAATTCCGATCGCTGGCCGCTAATGATAGATCCACAAGTATGTTTTTGTTAAAAGAAGATTGTGAAAAATCGAATTTTCAGAGATCTGACAAAACGCTTTTCCTCGCAGTTGCAAGGAATAAAGTGGATCAAACAAAAATACGGAGATGAGCTTAAAGTGATCAGATTAGGTCAACGCGGTTACCTGGAGGTAATCGAGTTGTCATTAGCGAACGGATCAACAGTCTTGCTGGAGAATATAGGAGAAAACGTAGACCCCGTCTTGGATCCTCTGCTTGGTCGAAATTTAATCAAGAAGGGTCGAGCTATTAAGATCGGCGATAAAGAGGTGGAATACAATTCTATGTTCCGATTGCTGCTGCACACGAAGCTGGCTAATCCCCATTACAAGCCGGAAATGCAGGCGCAAACCACGCTGATCAATTTCACGGTGACGAGGGACGGTTTGGAGGATCAACTGCTTGCGGAAGTGGTTAAGGCCGAGAGACCAGATTTGGAGGAGTTAAAGGCCGAGCTTACCAGGCAACAGAATGACTTTAAGATTACTCTCAACAGTCTCGAAGATTCGCTTCTCTCGAGGTATATCATCGTCATTAAAATATATTGTCACGTAAAAACATAATTTAAAACGTGAAGTTGTGCAAATATTTTGTATATAATAACTTTACATAAATAAATAAATTAATTAAATCTAATAATTATCTTATTGTTGATTATATAGTTGCGCAAATAGTATTATCTGTTTGTAGATAAACGAGCCATATTTGCCGAGAATATTTATTTCGAGTTTAAGCGACAGATCTGCGACGTGTACGAATATTTGACTTTAATATTGTTATCATTGTAGACTGTCATCAGCTGGCAGTAACGTTCTCGAGGATACATCTCTCGTGGAGAACTTGGAGACCACCAAGCGTACCGCAGGGGAGATTGAATCGAAAGTTACAGAGGCTCGAGGTACCAGTCGGCAAATTGACGCCGCTCGAGAATTATATCGACCAGCAGCCGCGAGAGCCTCATTGTTATATTTTATTCTAAACGACTTGAATACAATCAATCCAATCTATCAATTTTCATTAAAGGCTTTCAGCGTGGTCTTCCAGAAAGCGATCTTAAAAGCCGATCCCGCGCCCGATGTCGCAAGCAGGGTGCAGAATCTTATAGAATGCATCACGTATTCGGTCTTTATGTACACCAGCAGAGGTCTCTTTGAATGCGACAAGCTGATTTTTGCCTCGCAAATGGCTTTTCAAATTTTATTGGCGAGAAACGAAGTTACGACCAGTGAGCTGGACTTTCTCTTAAGATTTCCTATAACGCCGCACGTTACCTCGCCGGTCGATTTCCTTACCAACACAAGTTGGGGCGGTATACGAAGCCTTTCTACGAGGGAAGAGTTTCGGTACGCAAGACGAGAAACTATTGTCCGGTTGCAGCCTTAACATCTCGCCGTCTCTGCTTGTTTAAAGGAATCTGGACCGGGACATTGAGAGTTCCGCCAAACGTTGGAAGAAGTTCGTCGAGTGCGAATGCCCGGAGCGTGAAAAGTTTCCTCAAGAGTGGAAAAATAAAACGGCTATACAACGTTTATGCATGCTGAGAGCTCTGAGGCCGGACAGAATGACGTATGCCATTGCTGCGTTTATCGAAGAAAAGCTTGGTCAGAAATACATTGAGGCGAGAACGGTGGAGTTTGCAAAATCTTTCGAGGAAACTAGTCCGGGGACTCCAATATTTTTCATTCTATCTCCCGGAGTTAATCCACTAAAGGTGATCATGAGACATTTTTCTTTAATGTTTGTTTTTTTATAAATAAAAATATGTATTTTGAAAATTACATATTTTTTTTTAACGCTCACGTTGTTATATATCGCGCATAAAAAATATCTATATATTCTTTTTCTACTACATCATTTTTTAATGGAAATGTTTTATGAAAGAAACATTAGATTTACAAAAAAGAAAGAAAAATATTAGATTCAATTAAAATGCACTTGAAGAAGTATTAAAACTTACGTAATGTATTTTTAAACAACGAATATAACATTTAGGACGTAGAAGATCTAGGTCGCCGTCTTGGTTTCACGTCAGACAATCAAAACTTCCATAACGTATCTCTTGGTCAAGGGCAAGAAGCAGTGGCCGAACAAGCTATGGACGTAGCAGCCAAGAATGGTCACTGGGTAGTATTGCAAAATATACATCTGGTTAAAAAGTGGCTGCCACTACTAGAGAAAAAACTGGAAGTGGCCGCGGATGGTTCTCATTCCGATTACAGAATGTTTATGAGCGCAGAACCGGCTAGCACGCCAGCTGGTCACATAATACCTCAAGTAAGATGAGCTAACGTTTTAAAAATGAGACAGATATATGAATATTTTAACAAAAAAACACTTTGATCAATTTATTACATATGTCCTATATATATTTTTTATATGTAAAATTTTTTTATTATAAATCAACTTAGGGTATTCTGGAATCATCAATTAAGATAACAAACGAACCACCCACTGGTATGCAAGCTAATTTACATAAGGCTTTGGATAATTTCACTCAGGAAACTCTAGAAATGTGTTCGAAAGAAGCTGAATTCAAAGCGATTTTATTCTCCTTATGTTATTTCCACGCTGTCGTCGCGGAGCGTCGTAAATTCGGATCTCAAGGCTGGAACAAAATATATCCCTTTAACGTGGGAGATCTAAACATCAGTGTCAGTGTATTGTACAATTATTTAGAAGCAAGTCCGAAAGTGCCGTGGGAAGACTTAAGGTTAGTGTAATCATATTTTTAATTAAGATTGAATAAAAAAAAAAGAATAAAAATCTTGCAGATCCATAATTTACGTGAAAGCACGAAAAATATACTGCTATAAATGTCTAATTTAAAATTAAATCTTGTGTCGCAAAATTAGCAATGTACATTTTTTAAAAAGGTATCTCTTCGGAGAAATTATGTATGGCGGCCATATAACAGATGACTGGGACAGGAGACTTTGTGTATCGTATCTTGAAGAATTAATGCAGCCCGATCTGATCGACGGAGAACTGCAATTGGCACCGGGTAAACTAACAAGCACATTTTCAGCACATTTTTTTTTTGACATTAATTAATACATAAATATTTTTACGTTCATTGTATTTCAAGGTTTTCCCGCACCTCCCAATACGGACTTAGTCGGCTATCACACGTATATTGACGAAGCCATACCACCAGAGTCTCCGTATTTATATGGATTACATCCGAACGCGGAGATCGGCTTTTTAACGATGACGGCGGAGAATTTATTTCGAACGGTCTTCGAAATGCAACCACGTGACACCGGCAGCTCGGGAGGACAGACTGTTACCAGAGAAGAAAAGGTACATTTGTCTGGAAATGCGTGTAGGAAAATAAAAACTGAGGCTCACGTGGTTTTTATTTCGCGCAGGTGAAACAGGTACTGGACGAGATACTGGAGAAACTGCCGGAAGAGTTCAACATGATCGAAATCATGGGAAAAGTGGAGGAACGAACACCTTACGTGATCGTCGCGTTTCAAGAATGCGAGAGGATGAATTTTCTGACGACCGAGATCAAGCGATCGTTGCGCGAGTTAGATTTGGGCCTCAAAGGCGAGCTTACTATAACATCGGACATGGAGGACTTGGAAAACGCGTTGTTCTTCGATCAAGTTCCACCGGTATGGGCCAGCAGGGCTTATCCGTCTTTACTAGGTCTAACAGCCTGGTTTGTCGATTTACTGCTGAGAATAAGAGAACTGGAAACCTGGTCTACGGATTTTGTTGTGCGTATATAAATAGCCGAAATGACGAGATACGTTCATTCTCTTATGTAACAGAGATGACATAATCGGCACGTGATGAATTTTTTTCAGTTGCCGGCGTCGGTGTGGCTTGCCGGGTTTTTTAATCCCCAATCGTTACTCACCGCCATCATGCAATCGACGGCCAGGAGGCACGAGTTGCCGCTCGATAAAATGTGCCTACAATGCGACGTGACCAAAAAGAACAAGGAGGAGTTCACGTGAGTAGAAAAGATAATAGGACGGAAGTTGGAGTTCCCGCGCGATACGCGCGGTCGCAAGAGAGCGGAATAGTTATCGCGCGTTAACTTAATTCGCCATATACGCCGAGGAGTGACTTTCTTCCTGATTCGTTCGCGTCAGGTCAGCACCGAGGGACGGGGCTTACGTTCACGGAATATTTATGGAAGGTGCACGTTGGGACGTCCAAACAGGAATCATCGTCGACTCCAGGCAGAAAGAATTATATCCGACCATGCCGGTGATTAATGTACGCGCGATCACGCAGGACAAACAGGATTTGAGGAACATGTACGAGTGTCCGGTGTACAAGACACGCACTCGCGGCCCGACGTACGTGTGGACATTCAATTTGAAGACCAAGGACAAACCGGCCAAATGGACTTTGGCTGGCGTCGCTCTGCTGCTACAAACTTAATATTCTCTTGTTATCTAACAAGGTAGTTAGCAGAAATAAATGATCATACTTAAATAACACTGCGTGAATAAATTTACGCTTGTCACTGATAGTAGAGAGAGATTAATTGTATATATTGGTGCTTATTTCTTTAAGCGTTTGTTATTTTTTTTTTTCAAATAATTTATCTACAGATAGAATATTTTGAACTGTTTCTCTCTTTATTACTGTTGTATATAAAATAAGATAGATATCTTTTCGTCTTATTTAGCTCGTTGTTTTCTGCTGTGAGAATATTAATTAAAATTACTGTGTATAATATGTGTATATTAATTGTATATTAATTATTTTTTCGTTGTACATATATAATTCTATATTTTGTGATTGTTTAAAAAGATGATTACATATAATAAATTGTTATAATAAATTGTTATGTTGTAAAGAACTAATAAGTAGCCAATAAAAACTAATAAGACATCAGTGACTAGATTTGTTCTTTGCGATTTCGGAACAAATATGTCTTGCACAATGCGGATTTGCAATTACGGAACGTACAAAGAAGAGAACGATTCGACAGCAAATCCCAAACGGTCGGTAGGGGGGTATTTCGAGGTCAACTAATCGACCGAGAGTTAATAAAACGTAGGAGGAGAAACGCGGGACGACGCAGGTCTCCAAGGAGCATCCGGCCCGTTTCATGAAGCAGTTTTTCCGCGACAAGGAAAAAGGAGAAATTATCCGTCATTCGTCGAAATGGGAGTTCTCCCTGAAGACTTCGGAGATCAATACCGGTGCCCCGAAGTAAACAAAAGCCGATGCCTATCCAGCTACAAAGTGTCGGTCAATTTAATTTAGTGTCGAATCTCGAGACATGGATAAGAGAGAACTGAGAGGAAAAAGATAATATATATATACACACACACACACACACACACACATATATATATATATATACAAGATACATATCCGCGTATAGAGAACAAAGGTTTCTTTCTCACATATCACTCACGATATCGAAATTGTATTATATATCTATATACAATTTTCAATCGTTTTAGTATCCTTTTGAAATAAAAGCTCTTTCAAAAATAGAACAAAAACTTGATTAGAAAAGAAAGACTCTGAATGAGAAAAAATTGCGAAATATCTCAATTTATATTTTCACTTGTGTTCCAATTACTGAAAAAATAAAAATACGGAGAAACCCGATGTATGCATAAACTGATTTATTTAATTCAACTTAATTTTTCACGGCATTTCGAATGACATTATCTATTTTATTATTGCATTCTGATCACCGTAATAACTCGCAGCAAATGCGCAACAACTAATAATTGATCTGCACAAAGTCAACTCATGAATGCTGCCGAACGGAAGGGAGACAAAAAAAATTTATCGTCCCTTTGATGGTCCTCGGTGATTGGCTCTGAAGGGCACAAGGACGGCTCGAATAGCTGATGTTTCGCGTGTCAGACGGAAGCTTCTGATTTCAGAACTTGTGCTTCTTTCATGAACTTGGAAAGAAACTTCGAGCACCTAATTGGGCATCAGTTACTCGTTAAGCGATATCTTGAAAATTACGTCGGTTTTGTTATCGAACAAAGAACAAAAAAAATAAAGATGGGAAAAGAGCGAATGAAATGTTGTTCTGCGAAATCGATCGTCTTCTTATGTACTTTCGCGTCAAATGCGAAAATATACAATTATAATATGCATTTGAATACAAAAAGTTTTAAAAAAGAGAGTTTTTACGTAGAGCTTTTAGAACATAAAATTTGTGAAAGAATATATGACTTCAATTTTTAATATTTTTTTACAGAACGCTATTGTGTGTGTTCTTTTCTGTTATATAAGTTATTAAATACAATAATTTTAAAGAATAAAGTTTGTAAAATTAAAGTTTTCTTATCGCGTGTGTTTGCAAAAAAGCGAGCTAATGGCTCCTTTGTTTCGTTTCTGAATAAGCGACTTCTTCCATTTTTCATCGACGTCCGTGCGGCTGGGACCCGTCCCGTTTCTTTAGGTTAATCATTTTTAAAAGACCGACCACAGGTGACGGTGCGTCATTCTCGTCGTGACCGTGATATTAAAGTACGTCAGGCATTCGTAAGAGAAGCCGGGGTTTCCCGTCCAGAATTAAATTTCTCAGGCGAGGGAAAGCCGGTTAGACGGTCGCCCCGGTTGCAGAGGGATAATGAAACGCCAGGAAAGCTGTCGCGCAATTTGTTTTGCATACGGATGACATTTTTCACTTCGTATAGAAGAGCGTCGTGAAGTTCAGCTCTTGAGTGTCTCTCAAAGCAACCGGTAACGAGGCTCTTAATTCCAACACAGATGGCACATCCGAAATACAGTTCTTTACGAAGTGTACGCACGTACTGGATATTTGTACGTACAACACAATAGAGAATAATCGAAAAACGTGCGTGATATACATATCTTGCTCGATAACACAATATGTATATCGCACATTGCTCTTTTAAACATCATTCTTTAACGCACGTTTAAAGAATGAGAAAAAAAAACGTGATATTGCATGGCGTATCGTATTGAAATTTATGCATTCTTCTGTTCGTGCGCGTATTGTGAAAATTACTGATCAAAGTTACGGCGTCGATATTTAGGCATTAATTAAACATTTGCGAATCGCGAGAAAATACGGATAGAGGTGGATCTCTCGCGAATGGCCGACACAGCTAACTAGAGAGAGAGAGAGAGAGACCTTTGAGCGCCGACTTCGGCTCGGGAGATCTGTAAACCAATTAGTGACGCCTCGTCAATACGGAGGTCTAAGTCGTTCTAACCGGATCGTTCAGTTAAACTGCTTACTTGATTACTACGTTAGTTAGTGTCACTGTAGCTGCCTGTCGACGTAGCCGATATCTCGAAATTCCGATTACGTAGAGATCCGCCAATTTTTGGTGCTTGGGAGCACTTCGGCTGTCACTAATATCGGAAAGGCAATTTTATGAAGTAAAATTGATTCTCTTCTAGCGAATTCGTAGATACGTCGTTCGCAATTATTTTTCGATGTAGTAGTTAAGCAACTCACGTTACGAGTGAAGCTGACTGGAATAATAAAAACGACATGTCAGTTTTTATATAATGTATCTACTAGAATTTCATGTGAAACACATTTTTTGCTTAGATAATCGAGATCTATCACATAATCGAGATAAGACGAGAGATAACAAATAAAAAATATTCTCAAAAACGAAAAGCAAAATAAAACAGATTTACTCGCGCACTCTAGTAAAACTCTTTTTTACTAGATCGCATGCGGAATACGTCATAGAAATGTGGCATAATACTAAGAATATAAGAAAGATTTATAAACTCCGGAATTGTAAACTTCACAGAGTATATTGCGAACGTATCCAGACAAGGGTCACTCGATATACGCGTAGCTCCGAGCGTACGTGCGCTCATGCTTCCCTTGGGAGATTACAACAAAAACGCGGGGAGAGATGGTACACAGAAGGGAGACTACCAAATTCGAACTACGTGTACTTGTGCCAGATACTTTTTTTTTTCACCCTATGCACGGGGGAATGCCCATGGGGCGTTATCATTGCCTTATTAAATTCCAAAATTACTTTTTTTTTTTTTTCAAACGAGCGAGCACGTGTACGTATTAGAATATTTACTGGCTTTTATTTTTTTATATCTTTGTATTTTTGTTGAAGTTTTTGGAAATCTCTCAATCTAAAAATCTGATTTATTGAAATAAATGATATTTTTTTAACGCGCACTTTTCTCCCTCTCTAGACTCTAGAGATTGCATATCTAATAATAACGCGATCAAAGAATAATAATACATACGCAGGGGCCAGTTGCTATAATCGCGCGCGCTACATTCATCTATACGCGAGATACTTTTCCCCTTCTGTTGAAATACACTCGGGACGCGGCAAAGTTATTTGATAGGTCCGAGCCTTGCCAAACAGCGGTTCGATTGTATACTTTGACTTTCTCTTCATTCTCTTCTTCATTCTCTTTCCCTTCCGCATTAGAAGAACTTTGGTGTTGTCCTAATTAAAGACAGCAGCTTAATTATACTAGTGATGTTATTTGATCAATCAAGAAAGCAATACGCATTGTTGCGCCGACCTCGTTTTTCCGATAATAGAAAAACGTTGCTAAACGTGTGTTTTTCTCGTTTTTTTTTTTTTTTTTTATTAATCAACAGTTTTAATTGCGCGTTCGTATAGTCGCTATTTTTATTCCGCATTGTCACAAACATTTCTCACTCCCAGCTATGTCCACAGTAGCAATTTAAATACTCAACGTATTTGCCGATATTCTTCCTCTCTTTGTTCTCACGTCAAAAATTCCATTAATGCTGCATCGAAAATTTTCGGATCGCCCGCTTCCTAGGCAAATATCGCTTAAGACTTTAAAAGACAATTTGACATGCAGAAGCAGCTTCTGCTACTTTTCTCTCCATAAACTCTTGAGCCTTGAATAATGACGTGAATACCTATCTACTTCTTTTGCAGAGATTTAAAAGCATTTGGCAAGATCCCGCTTTTGAAATATGTCTCGTCTTTTATGGAAAATACTTGGAAAAGGAAATTATCGGTTTTGCAAGTTTAAAAATTATTATATAGAGAGAATGTCAATGTAACACAGAAAAAAATGATGCAACCATCGTGTCTTTCAACACACTCGAATATTTTACGGTAGTAGACCGTTTCGAATCTCTCCATACAAAAAGTGAGTCAACGGCACATATGTATTTACTACAGAAAAGTCGACATAATTCGACCTATGTTGTGTATGTTATGTATTTAAAATTAAATAGATATATACCGCACAGTCCAAACAAAGTAGGAAAAAAGTAGATATGAACTAAACAGTCAAAGAAATACGTGTTCTAAAAATAAAAAAAGCAGAATGAATCACACGTTATCGGAATGTTAAATACTTTTTAAGAACGTGTTTCAACATACCGATAATTATCTTGATAATTGCGTTGTCGCGAATATTCGCAGGTCTCAGCTCTTACATGTCTACTCGATAGCACGACCGCGTTAAAAATATCGCGCGCCAATATTTGCGTTTCAACGAGTCTTGATCCACAACCCGAGGGGGTTCTTGGAGGCATTTATCGTTAATGCGATTAAGCCGATGCGTGATTCATTTCGTGCCAGACTCTAATAACACGCGAAGAAAGAGACAGACGTGTTATCGGTTTCGTGGAACTAGACTCCAACCCATCTTCCGGTATTAGATTATTATTTTCACGGCCGCATCTTCAACATTCATGACATGGACATTTATGTATCCTGAACGTGTAGTGTATTTAGAGTTAGATATGTGATGATCTTAATGAGAAATTAATAATTGCAAGATCGATGTTTAAGTAACTTTCATCAAAGCTTCTCTTTTTTTCTCTCTACATACAAAAAGGTACATTTTTATTGTATATCCGACGTAATGCTGGAGAGTGAGACTTCAACAGTGCAGTGCAACATCCTGCATCCGAGGGTGGAGATATTTTCAATTGCGCGATTTTTAATCCCCTCCGGTGTTTTGCTACCGGATCGGTCCGAAATAGACGGATTTATGCGAGCTACTACGTATGTACATACATATACGAGCCAGCGAGCCGTATACGGACGCTGTTAAATTCCGTCGATCGGCTATTCAACGGTGGATCGAGTGCTGTTAACCCTACGGGTTCGTTCACAATTCTCGGATGTTATCGCATCTCGCCGGGAAACGAGGACGTGCCATCCCGGGATTATTCGGCAGTTTGAACCGACATCGAGACAATAATGTCAGAATTACATCAAGTCTCTCCTACGGGAGAGCGTCAGTGCTTCTTCTCGTCGTTTATTATCCAGGTGCGGCTTTAACTACTTCATTTCCGTTTCCACTACATTAAGTAATATCTTTACTTTCTCATTCACTTTTTTGATAACAATTTATGCTTATTTATTATTTTATTCTTTTTTATCATCTAAATGATTTGCTACACATATCTGTGCTGACGAGCTTATGTGTGGCCGTACTTTTGATGCTGGTTAGAACAATGTGACATTCAAAATGTGTTCACCCTTTTCCCAGATAAAGTCCCGAAGATGTACGAGGCCAGGGTGAATTATTCGTCGCGCGTGTGACACTATGCGTCGCGTGTCTCATGGCGATAATGTAGGCGCAATGTAAATGCCATGTACCGCCATTTCCAAGAACGTGATCACGTCACGAAAGAAGCAAGATTTATTTAAACAGCATCTCAGAAAGATTGCTGTCCGAAAAATTGATAAATATCAGCTTACACAACAACACAATACAAAACAATCGAACGTTCTTACATAATGGGTCACGTAAACATAAATTCATGTTAATTAGCATTTATATAATATTAAAATAACGCATCACCGTATAATGAGAAAAAACAAACGTCGCATTTATCATATAAGTTTAATTTTTTTTCCTCATATTAAAGCAAACGTAAAAAAAAGTTTAATAATAAAAAATAAAAAAAATAAAAAAAAAAAAACCTGTTTCACTCTGCGGATTTCGTATATAATGAACGTTCGTCTATTCAAGACACACTTGTGGAACCCAATCATTTTTCCAATCGATTTGCAGAGAATGAACACTCATTTCAGAAGAAAGCCGACGGCAAAGCAGAGAATCTCTGGAATAACGAAAGAACGCGATAACGAGCCACTTGTGAGAATGAAAATCTCTCCCCCTTTGTTTCTGACCTCCGTCTGACTGAGATCTAATCTTGCGGAACTTCTAATGCTGCATAAACGATAAACAGTCACCATGAGGGATCTAATGACACTTTCGCTGTGAACGTGACGTCTGAAGGTTGCACGCGCAAAAAACATAGAAAATAACGCAATAACGCTTATACTTCGTGATTCGTCACATCGTTTAAATCATTCAGTTGTTTGCTAAAATAAAAACCGGATGCGGAGCTGCGATTAAACTACTAGTTCTCATCTTCTCACTGTGATTTATGTAATCGTTGCTAATTAGTTACGTGGGCGCGACATTAAAAGAAAACAACAGATATATACATGCACGACAATTGCTTTGCGCATATAATCTCTTCATCACAGAGAGAAACTTTTCCTCTTTGCGTCGAGAAACAGAAATTGCCAGAGTAATGCCGGTGGATAATTACAGTAGGTAGTCGTCGGCGGCCTGTATAAACAATCAAACGCGTTTCCACAGATATTGTCCGGTAATTGAATATTCATAGAGCAGACACTATTTACATTTTGTCGGATTATCATGTTGGTCGAACCTGCGGAAAATGTACTTACGTCTCTGAATTTCTGAAAGAGACCTTAATGGAAACAAACAATTTTGCTGCTGGAGAGGATTTTCGAGAAGCGCGAGTTTACTCTCCGAGAATGTGCTGCGCTCATCTATTTGTGTGTGTGTATTTTCTTTTTTTTTTTTTAATATAACTGATATTATAAGAATATATAATGCTGTTTATATAAAGAAAATTTCTCACACCTTGTAATAAAAAAAAAACAATTATTCATACAAAGTCGTTTTTTTCTTTTTATCATCTTCACGGCATATTGTTAGTTTCGCACGGAAAACAAGTGATGTAATCAAGCAGAAATAACTTAGCAGTAATAATACACGTGCTAGTACGTAACATGTATTTTGAGCACCATTCCGAATTCAACCCTCGTTTGCTTGCAACGAGACCTCCGGCGCAGGGCAGCAGCGGGAATTTCGCATCGACGTTGCTTTGAAGGGTTGATTCGGCGGCCATGTTTGGTTACAGAAAATTTCACAATCCTCCCTCGTGGTCGGAGGCCCTTGATAGCAGCTTGCACGACACGTAAACTAACAAAGGGCTATAAGCTCGTGATGTTGCTGTTGGAGGTTGCGCGTCTTTAGAACTTCTGCAAATTTAATCTTCGCTAACCTAACTATGAACTATGTTATTTTCTTACGTCTCTAAAAAAATGTGTAATTTCAAACTATTTCTGCAAACCTTGGATGTTTTCATTCGATATTTCTGCGATTAAGCATACAACGGAAACGTGGATAAATGTTTGCATTCTGCGAGCAGCTTTTGTGCGCGAGTTGTGAATTTCGAAGAGATCTCGTGAATGGATGGATGGTCGATCGGGAGGGGTGACCATGGCGACCATGTCGGTTCCCAATTAAACAAATGCCGGTAGGAACTCGAGCAACCCCTCAGGCACCGGCGTCCATCTCTTCTTGCTCTCTTGGTAGATATACGTGAATGAATTTGCTTCTCTCTCTCTCTCCTTCTATTTCGCCCTTGCGGAGCAAGAGGGTTTCGAGCGTCGCACGTGTCGTGCGGCATGCGAAATTCGAGCTGAATTCACCACGTGCGCACGCTTCACAGTCGAGAGCTACATTTACTTACAAAAGTTACATTGGATTACATTTACTTCACGAAAAGCCGAAAAAAAGAGCATATGTGAGAGAAACTGCACATTTTGAAACTTCTAATTTTGAATATCTGTAATATAACAATACGAAATTACAATAAATACCTACTGGTGTAAAAATTGACAAAACACAAGAAAAATTTAAAATATCTCCAGAATTTAAAACTATGAATATCATTAAATATACTCCTACATACCCCTAAAAATCTGAAAAGCGCAAAATTGATTGGATTATTAAAGATAGTAAGTTAAAAATCATTTTAAATTTGTAATCGGTAATATCAGACGCAGATTTTTGTGACTAAATGTACTTTCTGCATTTCTCTCTTTCTGCCACATGCTTCGCTCGCTGATTGCCTGTGGCGTTATAATCGACGAAGCGCACGAATTGTGTGCGTGCGAGCGACGGTTTTGTAATAGCGCGCATGTTAACGCATTCGATCGGACGATGTACAGCTAAATGTGACATTGAACTTGTTCAGAACCGCGTCAGGAATTCAGAAGCTCTACAAATCTCACAATATATTTGATTGACAGTCTAGAGTCAGTGTCAGACGCATATTTGCGTATTTGTGATTCGTGTGAAATTCGTGTGAATAATGTGAAAGAAAAATTCACGTCGATTCACGCATCGTCGTATTTTCTTCTATGATGTTCACGAATTTCACACGTGAATTACGAAATTCGCGAATACGAGACGCTGGATTTTGAGTGAAAGGCTCGCAGAGAGAAAGAGAGAAGAAATATATTTCCAACACTGTTCTTCTTTTGTGACTTCTCCGTAGATTACATCACGAGGCCAAATATTGGAGCGCCTCTTCGAGGCACCGGCCGAATTGTTTAACTTACGCGATTGTGCGTTCGGTTAGACTTCGTTTCAAACACTAGGCAACGGCTATGGAAGCTCTGCTAATCCGAAAAGCGGCTTAGAGCAAACGCGAGACTGAACCCGACGAAATGCGGGATTTCCGACTTCCGTTGTGTGTACTTTTCGAGCATTATTATCTTGTCAGAAAACAATATTCCGGAAGAACGACTTTAAGGACCGATTTATACACAGATGTTTCGTGTCCGTGCGATATCCCGATCGGAGCGACAAAAGAAACTTGATTTTTATATATTCCAACATTCATACATTAACCAGGCGATACGTAACATAAGAGAGATACGACACTGACTGTGCTGTATCGGCCTTCCCGCGAGCACAGCGAGATTGCTTATGTAAAAAAAAAAAAAATGTTCACTACCGGAAAAACACTTAGCTGTACATATATTCGTATGATAACAAGCCTAAGTTTAAAAACACACCGAGGAAATATGCATAATTAAATGCTAAAATCTGCCTTCACAAATATTTGCAAATGTTTCAAAGTAAAAATGTGTTGTAACATACGTCGCCTGTTATCTATTGGCACAAGTAATTGACACTAGAACTTGTCATATAACGACGAAGATATATTGCTACTTTTTTTCCTATGTACAATGAGAAAAAATACATAAAGACATATGAAGTTTTAAATATAAAAAATATTTCAGATATGTACTACTTATTTTATATCTTGACGTATATGAGAGCACTTTGCATTCGTCGTTGTCACGAAATATTACTCCGCATAATTACTCCGTATTATTCGGACATTCGCTTACAGGAATGCATGGACTGTCATCACCGGCAATTCGCGCGTATCCATTTTTGCAGTAACAAGCATCGTTACATTTCTGAAAAAGAATGAAAATAATGTTAGTAAAACTCAAAATGTATTTATGATACAATAAGACATGTATTACATACTTTTAGAATCTCACAAATCAATTTTTCTGAAATAATAATTGTTAATTAAATATATCCATATATTTACAATATTAATTATAGCACAATGTTGTCCTAAGGTGCTGCAAGTTATCTGACAGAGATCCACATTGATATTCTTCATTTTCGCGACTACAATTTAATGGCGCTGGTCGATACGCAAATGTGCCTACATGTGCAAATATTTAAATTTTGTGAACATATTTGTCACATACAACGCTAAATGTGACAAGAATTTTTATATGTTATATAAACAAAATGTAGAACAAATTACATATTGCATCAGTTTACGTGGTTTTTTCGAAGTTGTTATTGTAATTAGAAAGCCACTTAAACAAAAATAAAAGAAGAAAAACAAAATTCAAAAATACATCTTAATTAAATTATCAGTTTATCGAAAACAAAATAAAACTGTTCTCGATATATTGTAAACAAAATAAAACTGTTCTCGATATATTATAATAATTTTATAATTTTTGCGCATCGTTCGTTAGATTACGGTCAGTAAAGACGGAAGGTCAGTGTCATAACAGTTATCTAGTCTACTTCCTGCTTGATTTTGATAAAAAATATATCTAATATAAAATTATATTTTGTTCTAACGCGTCACAAAACTGAAATCAATATTTACACGCAGAAGATATTGCCAATGAAACGAATAACACGATCACTACACGAGACATTCTCACAGGTCTTGCAACTTAAATTTTTTTCATCACAATATTCCTATCTCTGACTCACAACTGACACGACTTCGTGCTGCCAGATATCTTATATAGCGTTATGTGAGCGAAAGCATTGTGAATATCTGGTTATCTTCGCGAATACAAATGAACGACAAAAATGCGTTGTAACATACGCCTGTTATACTGTAAACAATTAAATTACTGATTCTACAAGTGATAGAATTCGTCATCTAATAGCAAAGATTGAAGAAGTAAAAAAAAAATCACTTAGATGAGCAACAATAACAACAAAACATTATAACGGTGTTTTTTTTAATTTCAATTAGCAGATAACCTTTAAGCTATATATGCGCAATCGGGGAAGTCCCAAGTAAGAGCTATAGCTTGATCCATCGTGATTCCCCCATCTTGCTTAAATATTCTTGGAAGATAGAGAACTACCGTATATCTCGCTCGACTACATCGTCACGTCGCATGTTTTGCTGCATTTCTATATTTAGAACAAACACGGTGTTGTAATCTCGACTGGAAAATAGTTTACTTATATAATACCGTTTTATCTTTATTTCTAACATAAAATTAGCTGTAATTACAGTAATAAAGTAACTGAGAAATTTAATTAACACAACAGAAAATTACACGAGTACACGAGTGAACCAATTTTCATATCTTGCGTAGTGAAAAAATAAAAATCGAGTAAACTAAGAAAATGAAATACACTGATGATAAAATGTAATTTATAAATTTAATTTTGTGACTTATTAAATATTGTATAGACAATATGATACAATGCATTGACACGCTTACATATAAAATCAAATATTTTTCTTGTTTGCATCGTGTAATATAAAAAAAAAATGAATATTCATTTACACTCACTAAAAAGACTCCAAAAACAAAATTAGAAATACATATATATTATTATATTTAATATAATTTGTGCATATCGCCTGTTAGATTGCGGTCAGTAAAGTCGTAAGGTCAGTGGGACAGAGTCACGGCAGTTATCGTCTACTTGCTGCTCGATACAAAGACTGCACGTTGAAAGCGGTGTGACAAGAGCGAAGTTAAAGCGTAAGAGCGAGAGAAATACGAAGGCTGACCGGAGAGCGAAGGAAAGTCGGTGGCGAAACGAGCAGGGAATCTCGAGAAGCCCCCCAATCGAGTTTTCCCGCTGTCATTGTCGGATGGCGATGCGTCGTGAAATGCTGAATAGGACTGCCGAGACAATGGGAATGGAGAGGAGAACGTAGGAACAATTACAAGCCGAGTTTTCCAAGTAATTAAGTCGTCGACCCGCCATTGTAGGGAAACAGCTCGCTCGCGCGATTCGCGCATCTTTAAATTCTCGCCGCGAACAATATCGAAAAGATGATAGCTGATGATTGCTTCCACACTTTGTCACTTTGTGACTAAAATGCGTTTAACTTTTTTCCTACAATTTGCGCCGAATACCGTACAAAATTACGTGAACAAACACAGAACGCGTTATTCATGTTACAAATAATTATGCTTGCAAGTATAAATGGTTAGATTCTGCATCTTTTAATCAAATACGTTATCAGAATAAATTATTTCAGGTGCATCGATTCGCGAAAAAGTCCCAACTAAAAGCAAGTACGCGCAGACAATAATTCAATTCCCTATCGTAATAAATTCAATTCCATTGGCCGGATATTCGATTCTCGACGCTCTTTACGCGAAATAAAAAAAACTATGTACCAGGAGAACGAGGGAGAGCAGAAGGGTCAGCCTGATTCACTTGGGCCATCTCGCCAATGGCAAAATGGCATTTAGGGTAAAAGCGTATTCGGGAAGCGGTCAGATTGACCGTCGTGCCTACGCTGACAAAAAGAACACAACTCACATATTTTGCAAACTCGGAATTTCTCAATTGATTGGATAAGATGTTCTCCTTTTCTTGCTTTTTTTTCTGACGCAAAATCCACTAATTGCCGAATGCCGGGAAGCTGCAATTTAATGTACGTAAATTATCAGAGCATTGAATTCTCTCTCTTTCTTTTTCTAGTGACTTCTAACAAACTCGATTAATAAATAGAAAAAACCTGATGGCACAAGAAGATAAAAAAACTCAGTGTCGTTCATGTTTTTTTTCATTATGGATCTTAACAATATTTTATTTTGTTGAAATAATATTGTATGAATGTGATTTAAGCATGTTATAAATAAGCAACAAGTTCTATACATGATTAGAATGTAAGAATATTTGGGTGTAATAAAAAATATAAAACTGCACAAAACTAACAAGAAAATATTACACATCTGTCACTCAAAGACACGGGTTGATATATCTCGTTTTACTTTTCTCTTACTCATCATCGCCGCAATGATATTTTGAACTAGTAAGTTTACGAATATTACATAAATCAAGTGTTTTCTACAAGATGAACATAGAAACAAACGCGGCACACAAGAGTAGGTACAGTGATAAGAAACACAATAATCAGTAGAATTTATTTTAAGCCTGCGACAATTAAATGCTCGACGTTTAGGAATGTCGTATATCCTGTGTGTGAATACAACATTGTGACTTAATAATAATTGCAAATTGAACATGTAAAACTTTTTTTTTTGTAATTGCAAAACCACCGAGACCTCCTGTTTATCGGATAAAATCCTTGTGAATCAGCCCGCCTGCTTGCTTATCTCCAAGTCGCAGAAAATTTATGTAAAAAAAGTGATATCAGTTTTGTTATTTTTTAATTTCACTTTCCTCAATACTTCGTTTTACTCCACCCTTTCTTCCGCCTATATTACTTTTGTAAAAAATTGTTTTTTGGACAAATATTATTATTCATAGGATTGAAATCTATACAGTATTACACGATTGAGCCTGAAAAATCGTATAAAAAAAAATGTACACATATGTTTGTGTTATCAATTAAGATAATTATTGATAGTTTATTATACATTTATATAAGATATTCGCGTGTTATTATATACAACGCGCTTTACAAACAACATCACATGATATTTAGTATGCTTTTTATACATATATGCATAAAATATTAGTATGACGTAAAAAAATCTAAGCAATTTTCCAAGCAGCTTAAGTCAAAGTTCATATGGAGAAAATAATATATAAAAAGTGATTTATAAAATACACATGTGTAACATTCGCGCAGACCATCAGTCGTCAAACATTAAAGCTAAGTGCCAGATTGTTAAAAATGTCTCGTGCTGTTTTCACAGTACTCCTAGTGATTGGTGTGCTTTTTAGTAAGTTTTACATATAATTTTTTATTATATATTTATCTCACCCAATTTAACTTTTGCAATAATTATAACATGTACTGTGTCTAATATTTTTTTAATCTTTTCCTTTCAAAGTTACAGACGAAAAACTTGTCGCGCAGAGTATAAAAATTCTGTAGAAAGTATAAAAGTTGTCGAAACATTGAATTACATTGAATTAATTGGAAAATATATAAACATTGAACAAATATTTAAACCGCATATAAGCATTATAGCAATGAAAGGATTAAATTTTATTTCTTCCAGTGTGTTTTGCATTTTTATGCCATATGTAACTTATATAACTTATATTTGTACACAGGCATAACCATTGCACAACAATGTCCAGAAAATATGCAGTTCACCACTTGTGGATCAGCATGTCCACCATCATGCAGCCCAATTCTTAGTCGGTGCACAAAGGTATTTATTCTTTTAAGTTTATTAAAGCACTAATTCCTAGCTAAACCAATCCTAAGCAGAAAAAAATGGTTACATTACTTTATGATACAACTTTGTTTCAGCAATGCGTCGTTGGATGTCAATGTATTCCAGGTTTTCTGCGCGATTCTGCAGGAAACTGCGTATTACCTCAAAATTGCTGAAAATAGAACCACAGTAATTTTTTATGTGCCTCTAAAAATGTAAAAATATTTACATTTCTCGATCTTTTCTTGTAGAAAAAGCGAGAAAGGGACAGGTATACAAGAAATAAAAGTAAAAAGTTAAAAAATTAATAAAGTTACCTTTTCTCTCTTCGTTTTATATAATTCTCTTTAATTCATTTTCTATCAACATATGTATATAGATATATTGAGAATTACCAGACGTTCGAGATTGACCCAGACAGTTCGGCAATACACATTTGACAATCCACAGGATTTTTAAATGTGTAGTATATATATATATATATATATATATATATATATAAGTTAAAGAAGAATATATTATTAATTTATAGAAGCAGCATATTGTATAACTTGTAAGTTGTAAGCTTTCTTAATACTGAAATTAATTTTTCATGAAATGTCCGGAAGTATCTTTCCTAAAATAAATCTGAAAACACGTATAAAAAACACGTACTTATATGTTTGTTGTTATCAGTATTTATTATTGATAATTTATTATATATGTCGAAGAGATACTCGCGCGTGTAAGCTTTGACGAACAACATTATCGTTACATCACATGATATTTACTATGCTTTTTATACATACAATACATAAGCGTTTGAAGATCATTGGTGTGACGTAATAAAGTATACACGTTAAAGAATTTTCCAAGCGTAGTCTAATCAAAGTTCATATGGAGAGAATATATATAAGAGCGTATGTAACATTCGCACAGACGGTATCAGTCATCAGACAGTAAAGCTCAGTGTCAGATTGTTAAAAATGTCTCGTGCTGTTTTCGTAGTGCTCTTAGTGATCGGTGTGCTTATTAGTAAGTTTCACGTTACATACATTTTTATAATATATTTGCTTTCGTTTTTTTCAATTTAATCTTTGCACAAATAATTATAACATGCACTGTGCGTAATATTATTTTAATTTTAATTTTAATTTTCCAACATGTTTTGAATTTTGGACGTCAACTTATGTGATTATATTTACACAGGCACAACTACTGCACAAGAATCATGTCCAGAAAATCAAGAATGGACTACTTGTGGATCGGCATGTCCACCATCGTGCAATTCAAGACCTGATCAAGTTTGCACATTGGTATTCATTAATTTTCTTCAGTTTGTTAAAATACTATTATCATACACAATCCTATTTAAGCAGAAAAAACATTTGTATTGCTTGTGAAATCAAATATTGATTATTTTAGTTTTTAAATATACACTAATTATGTAATAAATAAGTGCGGATATTTTATGATACAACTTTTTTTTCAGCAATGCATTATTGGATGTCAATGTAAATCAGGTTTTGTGCTCAATTCTGAAGGAAACTGCATATCGCCTCAGGATTGTTAAAAATAGGATCACACCACAGTAATTTTTACGTGTCTCTAGAAATGTAGAAATATAAAAATGTAAAAATCTTTACATTTCTCGATTTTTTTTTGTACAAAAAAAAATAAAAATAAAAAGTTACAAAATAAAAGTTGCGTTGATTTTTTCTTCTCTGAATTTATTTTTTTGCGACTTAATTCACGTTATATTAAAATAATACGTATATATGTAATTATACTTGATTACCCAATGTAAATAAAAAATAACATACTTTCTTTGTTATATAAGAAAATTATCTTTACGACAAAAGTTTATCATCACAAGAAATTCCGTGTGTATTTTTGTGCACTCGTTTAACTAAAACAAAAACTTGTAGTTTAAGCCAAGCATTTTCAATACATTAACAGTTGTAAATAACCAAGTTGTATGAATATGATTTAAATGTAAAAAAACAACATTTGCACATGATGAAAAGTATAAAACTGCACGAAGTGAACAAGGAAACGTTACTTACGCAACTGTCACTCAAAAACACGGATCGATATGTCTCGTTTTACTCTTCTGTTACTTGCCATCGCCGCAGTGATATTTTCCACAAGTAAGTTAAAGAATATTACGTAACTCAAGTGTTCCTACAAAATATATAGACACAGAAACATACACGGAACGAGAGTACAGTGATAAGAAACAATAATCAGCAGAATTTATTTTAAGGCTGCGACAGTTAAATGCAGCGACGTTTAGCAACAACGTACATACATTCTGTCTGTCTTGTGTGTAAACACAACACTGCGATTTAATATATGTTATTAAACATGTAAAACTTTCATTCGTAGTCGCACAGCCATCCGAAATTTCCTGTCCACAGGGCCAACAATGGAATTTGTGTGGATCACTTTGTCCGCTTACTTGCTCATTTCCAAATCGCACAGGATATCTATGCGGAAACGGTAATTTTATTTCTGTTACTTTTTAGCTTCACATCACATCGCGCGATTACTGTCCAAAAAGAATATTAATTATAATTAAATATTAATTTGTCCGATCAATCTCTCTCTCTCTGACACTTCGAATCTGAAAGAAATTCTGCGAAACATATGATTGCTTACTTACTCAATGATCGGTCATATGCTTTACGTGTCATTAATTTCACGATAATACTTTTTTTTTCCAGATATGTGTGCCGCGGTGTGAATGTGTTGGGGAAGGTATAATGGAATGGCAAGGCTCATGTATACCTTATGACGCATGTCCAAAACAAATATGAATTGTGAAATAAATTAAGAAACACTTAAGAAGAAATGCAGAATCACTTACAGAGAAATATGTTCGAGTGGACAATATTAAAAAAACGTCACTTTGAATGTAGTTTATAAAATAAATTTCAATAAAACTAAGTTTCCAGCGCCAATATGTTATTACTTTTTCTGTTTCCATTTTGTACAAGCAATAATTTAGTGTATTATAATATAACAAAAGTTTTTGAACAATTCTGCGTTTTACTTTAATATATGTAAGTATTAAAGTTTTAATATTTCGAAACAC
The DNA here is from genome assembly GCA_014825475.1 of Pseudomyrmex flavicornis. Taxonomy (NCBI): domain Eukaryota; kingdom Metazoa; phylum Arthropoda; class Insecta; order Hymenoptera; family Formicidae; genus Pseudomyrmex; species Pseudomyrmex flavicornis. The sequence goes on along the minus strand of QVNW01000870.1, from coordinate 4,789 downwards.
ACACACAGAATTTTATATTGAAAAACCAATCAAGAGACATAGACAAACTGAGTCTTCTGAAATCGTGTATCATTCTAGTATTAATTATAAGTAGTTTTTTCCATGTTTTTTAATAAAAAATTACAAAAAGTTGTATTCTTTCTCTTTCTCTCTAATATAATATCAAGAATAAGTATAAAATTACGACATCTCAACAGATTATTTTTTAATAATGTTTTAAAGAAATATTGAATAATATTGAGAAATATATATTCTTCGAAAAACATGTTGTTTTATGAACTACACACATTATAATGTAACCACAGTTTGCAATATATATAGATGTAAACGTCACATAATAAAAGCAATTCTGTTACATAATTTCCGTCTTTGAATAAGAAAGAAAACATACTTTTCCCATAATAATTATAGACAAGGAAATAACGACTGTGGTATTGCGAGCTAAAATTTAAAGTAATCAATAAATGTTTTGTGTATAAAAAATAAGAATAGAACGCACACACAATATGCAAAGTGATAATAAAAGTAAAACTGTTTAAAATTATATAACTATAAATAAATATATGACAAAAAATAAAGAAAAAGTATACAAAAAAAAACAGTATATAAGATTTAAATCTTTGTCACATTTCCAAGAAATGAACGAAGCGACATACGTCACTACTGTTTAAATAAGACCATGTAGTTTCACGGAAATAAGATAGTAGCTAATATTGACTGTATATATCGAGACGTCGCGTACACGGACACTATTAATGATATTTGTGTATCCTACACAAACAAACCTACATTTTTAATAAAATATTTATATTAAAGATTAGATACAAATGTTCAACTTCATTAAAATCAAATTATTTAAATGACGCAACACAGAAGAAAAACAATTAAAATGAAAAAACGCATACTTCTTATGATAATATGTGTAAATATATATGCGTGTTGTATATTATGTAATGTAAAATATTATATATATGTATACATCACCATTATTGATAATTTGATTCATTACTTATGAATAATATGTCAATAACATAGAAATTACGCTAGTTATTTAGAAATAAAAAGCAAATCTCAGAAGGAATAATATCACTGGTTGTAATTATCTGCAGTTATGTGTTTCTTGAAAATAAGATACAATATGTTTATAAGAAATAAAAATAAGTACACAAAAAAAACAAAATTATTACTGATTTCTATGCATTTGAAATTTAAAACGATTTTATGTATAATACTAGTGTTTTAACCACGAAGCTAGCTAATTGAAACAAAAAATGTTAAAGACATAAGAGATTAATGTCAGTTTATGTAATCAATAATATCGATTACATAAACTGACATTAATCTCTTATCTCTTTAAAATTTTTCAATCATATCACATGTTGATAACATTTCAACTTCAAGTCATAGAAATTTGTGAGATGAGTCCAAGGAGCAAAAAAATAGAAATAAGTGATAGTGGCGAAGATATGTATATCTTATGACGTCGTCGAAGGCCACCGAAACCGTTGTATATAAAGCTCAGTGAACGGTCACCGAAAATCAGTCTGCTTCGAGTTGTCCAAGCGCAAGTGCATCAAATCAAAGATATAGACATGGCCCGTGCTGTAGCTCTTCTTCTCCTCATCGTAGCAGTCGCTACTACTATTAGTAAGTTTAAAACTTATACATTTATACTTTTATATTATCTTATAGACTTACACTTATTATTTAAATTTATATTTATTTATATTACAATAACAAATTAAATATTAAATATTAAATATTTTAATACCGTATTATATTGATTTTATGAAATATTATATGAAATTTGCTCATACAAATAAAATAAATCTACTAGTCTAGTAAAATAAAATTATGTCAAAATTATGTTGTATACTACAAATATTATTTACAAGATATTTGATATAAAGAAACAATAAAAAAATTTAAATTTACTCATTATTTTTTCTGTGATTTAGATGCCGTTCCTTCTTGTGGACCAAACGAAGTATTTAACAGCTGTGGTTCGTCATGTCCAAGCACCTGTCAAAATCCAACACCTCGCGTCTGTACACTGGTTAGTATAACATCTTTCACATAAACATAACGTCTTTCAAATGTTTTGTTACATTTATTAACACTATTCTCTTAAAGTTAAGTATAAAATATATATAAACACTGAGATATAGAAAATTCACGAGATATATATTCAAATAGAGAACTTTAAAAATCAATTTGAAAACAATTGCTGTGTAACATAATTTTTACATTTATTTTGTGATGCAGGCCTGCATTCCTGGATGTGACTGCAGAGATGGATATGTGAGAAACTCTTCAAATCAATGTGTGCCTCTTCACAGTTGTTAATCGAGCAAGCATGATTTCAAAACGCAACAATATGCCGTATTAAAAGACACATGAATATAGATATATAATTAAACTTTTGTTCTAAACATTTATACGTGCTTTTACTAATATTTAGTTTATCTATATAAATAATGATTGTTAAAAAAAATATCGAATAGTCTATCTGATGTGAAGATACTACATCGCAATGTAACAAAACAATTCTTTACGTTTGTAATAAAACATACCGAATACATTACAACAATTTATTATGATTCGAAATCCTATACATCAATAAAACTTCCAGAATCTTGTTAATAAAATTATAAACACAAAAAAAAACGTAGATAAATATTTTTTAAGAAACGCATGTTATTTCGAGCAGAATAATATATACGTATTCAACGTGAACAATAATGTGATTTCATTCGCAACGAATATTTGAAGTTTTGGCAAATATCGTAGACGTGACATGATTGTCCCCATTTTCAATGTCTCCAAACTACCAGTCAAAAACCCTCGAAAAGATCTGAATCGTCAGGTTTTTAGATGAAGGCAAACGAACGACTGAAGAGAATGTGAGGAGAAAGCAAGAAATTTGAGACATATTAGGATACCGTGTTTCCGGTCGGCTGCTTCAATATGCTGGACCGACATAAAGTAGAAATGTCGACCGAACAGAAATACTAGTATTCAAAGCAAATAAAGCGCGTGGAAAATATTTCGTATAACAACTTGATTGTTGATTGCGATGAATGTTACTTGAAATTTTAATTCAATATATTAAATTTTTAATTTCTTCTTGCAAATTGTATGATCAGCACTTAAGTGTGTTTTATACATTAAATTTGTATACACTAAATCGTTATTGAATTAATAAATTATATAAATTATATGTCATACTTTCAGCTTTACTTTATTATAATTTATATATATATATAGTAATGTCTGCTGTCCGTCCACTTTCGTCATGAAATCGCGGTTTTCTACGAAAAAGTAGAACCGAAAAAGTGAGTCTTCAGCGAGAGGAGCTTACGTCTGCATCAAAATCCTTGGAAGACGATTTATAGATATTAGATTAAGCTATTTTATATTACCGTCGAGCACTTTGTCAAGTGAATGTTAGAAAATTTAATAACATATCTATTACGATATATTAACACGATATATAAACACATTACAAAACAAATTAAATAAATGTATTTCCTCATGTTATTAAAACAAAAATAACGAGGCAAAAATCACAAAAAAAAGATAATTAAACACAAAATGAAAAAGTTGAGTTTAAACGAATTGTAATTCTTGTTGACATGTAACACAGACATGAGAGAATGATTTAAAGAAGAGACGCGTTTTTTCTAATATGGAAAACCTAGGATATGTGATTTATCGCACACGATCTCCCTATTTCCCCATAAAGATTTAATCTACTCCAAGCATTGCAATCCAATGGAAATCTATCATGAATCAGAATTTACGTAAATCGAACAGTTTCATAATAGGATCCACAAATCTTCGGTGATTCAGTCGTGTGTCTTACGGCTAGACAATTGTCTAAGAATATTATTGTTCCGACTCGAATCGATACATCTTTAAATTCCAGAATATTCTGAGTAGAGATAAGAGAGTAATCTGTATTATCACAAAGTAAATTACAAACATTAAATAAAGATTTAAATAATTGCCATTCTCAAATGAATAAATAACAGCTTTATTTATTACTCTCGTTTCTCGTTTATCATTGTTTACACCAGTTATTTATACTTAATATTATAATTATATATGATTAAAAAAAAACACGAAGTATAACACGCCTTAAAAACGACGACCAGACAAGCGTCAATGTAAAGTGGCAGACAATTAGTAAGGATATTGATTGTGCATTGAATGCCAAAGAAAAATCATATTTACGAGATAGTGATAAAATTTGACGTTGTTAGAAGTTTATTGATGATCTATCACTGTGCGCATGTAGAAAAACTTTTTTGTGCGCTATTTTGTACAAATATAAAAAAAACTAACAATCTACGCATACAATTCAGTTAAAAGTGAATTGTTGTATACATTTATTACATTACGCCGTATCATTTAACAAAACCGGTCAAAATGTGAACCTACATGGTTCAGATTTATACTAACCTAACCTAACCTAACCGAACTTGATGGAAACCCAATCCTACCCTAACCAGTCAAAATATTGGTCGGTTAGGTTCACATTATGGTCGATAAGGGTACATTTTGACCGGTTAGGTTCACATCTGGATCGGTTAGGTTGACAGTTTGATTGGTTAGATTCTATTTAAGTCAATTAAGGTGCCATCCTGACCGGTTAGGTTCACATCTAGATCGGGTAGGTTGACATCGTAACCTTACCGTAACTTAACCGAACCGGTTAGGTTCACAATTCGAGTGATCACTATGTGAACCAAACCGGTCAAAATGTGAATCTACCTGGTTCAGATGT